>JAGPOY010001268.1:0-13812 GCA_018983105.1 Silene uniflora
AGGCTGTAGCTTTGTTCTTGTAGGTCGAGCGACCTAGGATTAGGTCGGGCGACCTAGGAGGTAGGTCGGGCGACCTGTGCACGAGGTCGAGCGACCTAAAGAACAGCTTGCTTGTTTGAGCTCGGATTGTAAAACGGACGTCATTTTCTCATCCGGACTCCTATTGGAGTGATTCAAAAGCCTAGATTGCTTGATTTTTCGATGCTGTTCCATCTAGAATGGTTCAAGAGCCAAACAAGCACTTCTTCATTTGGGTCCAAGCGGTTTCCTCTTGTTGTCCTCGCTTCTTTACCCATTATTTTCATCAATTCTCTTCAAACACTCAAGTAAAGGGTGAGATCCCTCTCTTTCCTTTCTCATGCAAGTGATGAATGCATGCAAAGTTAAAGACATGTAATAGAATATGTTACAATGGTGGTTTAAGAAAGGACTCCACCAAACTTACTCCTTGTTGCCATGTTCTTTGTTGTTGTCCATATTGCTCAATGCTCTTAGCAACCGGTCAAATGCTTTGGCATAATCCTCAAATAGGCAAATGTATAGCCAAGACCATATCATAGCAATGCACACCCACTTGTTCTCCCAACAATTCTTGTTGGCATGAGGTATGAAGTATGGCTCATCTTCATTTGGAGGCTTCCACTCTCTCCGATTTTCTTCAAATTGTATGATGATGGAACTTTGACTTGTCAATCCTTCAATAGTAGAAGGAGAGTCCATGATTTCTTGATGAGGGAATGGTTAAAGGATAAGAGGTGGAGAGGTCAACTTCTCACCATTGAGGTCATTCATGCTTCTATTTTTATCATTTTCTTCTTGACCCTCCATACAATTCAACTCATTCCCAAGGAAGAGAGCTTCACTCCCACAAGTGTCAAGGAGACACACTTCTTCTATATAGATCATAGAAGGGAATTTTGGTGGGAGGTCTTCCTTATCATCATCCTCATCATCATCATCATCATAATTATACCAAATAGGAGGAGCAAGGATAGTGGGTGAGTTAGGTTCACTATCCTCCTCCATTTCGCCATCTTCCCAATGGAGATCATCATTGAAAGTGCTTTGGTCGCAAGGTATACCAATAGCCTCAATATACTTCATCCACTCATCCTCCATTGGAAAGGCATCCTCTAGACAAGAGAACACATTCCAATCCTCTACCACCTCATCTTCCAAGTCATCATCTACACTTAGCTCACAACCAATCATACACTCCTCACCTTCTTCATCGCTTTCCTCTTCTTCAATGAGTTTTTGTGTGGCTTCCATTTGGGCAATTTGATTGGCCAACTCCTCACCATGGATAGCAATGTTGTTGAGAACATTGTCCCTAGCTTGGCTCTCTTCACGCATTCGCTTGAAGAAATTTTGTTAGTCTCTTATCATTTGGAGAACCACATTTTTCATGTCAAAGGTAAGCTCTTTCTCTTGGTGTGGGTAGATGTAGCGGCTTTGGTTGTATTGCGGGTTTTGGGTGGGTGGTTCTTGTGGAATTTGGATGTGGGGGCTTTTGTATGGGTAGTTTGTGGGGTAGTTTGAGTTTTCATTGTAGAATTTGTAGGGTAGTTGTGTGTATTCTTGCTCAACAAACCCTCTCCCTTCATACATGTCATACCCATATACTCCACTTTGCTCCCATACTCTTTGGAAACCTTGTGCCATCATCAATGCTAGAGCAAGGAAACAACTACAAACACGAAAACTACAAGAAACGGTAAGAACAACCTTGAGGAACAAGTTCCTCAAGGTGAAGCACAACTAAAACTAGACGAAAGAAAGACTCAAATACACAACACCGTCCCCGGCAACGGTGCCATTTTGATGTAGGGTCAAGTCGTCACACCCAATCAAACACATTTATATACTCAACACACAAACTAGGTAGATAGTAGGTAAGTCGAGGTCGATCCACGGGACGGGGGTATTCAAGTCAATCAATCTAATCAAAGTTATGCTAAGGGTTGTCACAATAATATTGAAAGGGGTTTGTAGTCTAAGCTAATGAAAGCAAGTAAATAACAAGGATTAAAGCAATAAAGAAGAAAAACTAGGAAGAGTGGGTTCATATGGGAAATCAAATGGTGGAACACATGTAATCAAGTATTGGGTAGATTGATTGAGGTCACGATGAAATAGGGTCGAGGCTTTCGATCTTACAACCCTTAGGTCGGAAAGGTTAGTTATTACCCGTACACCTTAACTTCCCTACTAGCCTATATGCACAATCACAACTGCATTTATCGAGGCCTTTTCGAGCCTTCCAATAAATGGTGTAACGGTAGTCTAGCAAACCTCGCGTCACCAAGGTAAGCCTAACATAGAGAATCCATGCAAGTTTTTGTGATTCAAGCATTTCATCAAACACATAGCATGCATAAGACATAGATGACATAATAACAATTTAAGCAATCAATCAATTCCCAACATCAACATGTATTATATTCACCCTTTGATATTCCCCATAATCCCCCACTAAACCTAGCAAGGTCACTACTCACTCATTCTTATATGGGTCATGCAATCAATGGTGTCAAACATCTTAGCATGAACAAACATGGTGAATAAGCAAGTAAAGGAACAAACTTGGAAATAAGATGAACAAGTAAATAAAAGGGATTCAGAATTATACCAAAAAATAAAGGAGATGAACATAAATAAAGGAGAATCCTTGTGTAGAGATGAAGACTTGTCACCAATCTTCAATCATAAACCCAAGAGATTCAAGACTAGTCTAATGAACAAGTATTGAAAGATTGAATGTTGAAAGATTAATATTAATTATGGAAAGATTGAAGAACAATTTGTGGAATGATTAAAGTTTGATCTATTCTAATCTACTCCTAATCTACTCTATGGAGGCACTAAGCCAACTTTGGAAGCATAAAGAAGCATAACCCTAATTACAACAAGGAGGGTATTTATACTAAGTACAAGATTAGGTTAAGTAGAGGTGGAGTGTCGCACAAGGACATGACGAAGTGTTTAGAGGTAGCTCGGGTCGCACTGCGGTCGTCCCGACTTGTTCTTCCTTGAGGTCGCTTGACCCTCTGCTGGGTCTCTCGACCCTCTACTGCTCTTGCCCAAGCTGATTCGAAATCAGCACGGCTTGACTCCTAGGCCGTGGGGGCTCCTCTTCTTAGCTCTAATTCTTCACTTAGGTTGGTTACGTCTTCTCTACATGCTAGGTCCTTGGATATCGTCATTTTAGCTTCGAAATGCTCCATTTAAGCACGATTTAGCTCCTTCGCCTACAAGCAAGCCAAAACCAATAGAAAAGCAAATAGGAGGCTAAAGAGCATGAAAGGACCCTAGTAAGTACGTAAAAGCATGCGAAACTAGGTTCGTTAAGGGGGTAAAAGTGCAACTATTACGGTCACATCACTACCACAGGTTCTATGCCCTTGCGCGCTATGCTGCAGATACCGAGCTAAGTGACTTGAGCTTAGCTATTCGCTTTGAGAAGGGGCTGCACTTCAAGATTCTTGAGAAGTTACCGGCGGGGACATTATCCATCTGACAGAGGTGTATGAGCGAGCAGGACATGTTGAGCGTCTCATCGACATGTCTAAGGAGGATAGGGAAAGAGCTACTGAGAAGAGAAAGGCTGAGAATGAAGCTAATGGCCAAAGCAGTGCTAAGAGGGGTGGCTACACCCAATCTAGAGGATATTCTGGAGGGCCTAGCTATGGTGGAGGATCTAGAGGAGGAGGTAGAGGTGGCCGCACAGCTAGTGAGTCAACTTCTTTGACTTGCTACAACTGTGGCAAGATTGCGCACCGACACTTCGAGTGCCGAGGACCAGGAGGGGGAGCTTTTCAGCCGAGATCTTACCAGGGAGGCTTTTTGCAAGCCCCGACGCAGAGCATGGCTAGTGATAAGCCAGCAGGGTCGTGGTACAATCAAGGAGTACAGAACAACAACGGTGGGGGATCTTATCAGCGTCCGACTGCGACCGGGACTCAGACTACAGCTGCCAATCCGACCACATCTGCGACTACAGTGCAAGGAGGGGGTCCATCTAAGAGTAGTGGTAAACTATTCATGATGGAGAAGCAGGCAGCGGAGGACGACGCACAATTCGTTACCGGTACATTTTCTATTCACAATACCCCATCTTTTGTGTTGTTTGACTCGGGGGCAACCCATTCTTTTATATCTAAGAGTCATGCCGAAATTATGAAGTTAGGAGAACATAAGTTAGTATCTGACAATGTTTTTATACCTTCGGGGGAGTCAGTGTCATGTAATAGGAAGTATAAGGATGTGTCGATGTACATAGGAGAGACAAACTTCCCCGTTGACTTGTTAGAATTTCCCTTAGACGGATTTGAAGTGATTGTTGGGATGGATTGGTTGGGTAAACATAAAGCCAAGATAGATTGCCATTAGAAAAAGGTGACGTTAAGAGGACCTAAAGGAAGAAGTGTATCTTACCGTGGGTTTGTAGTCAACCCCAAGTTCAAGTTCATTGCAGCAATGATCCTGATGTCTTATTTACGGAACGGATGTCCTATCATACTTTGCCACGTTTGGGATAACCGATCCGAGGAGTTAGTAGCATCAGAAATACCAGTCGTGAGTGAATTTGTGGATGTCTTTCCTGAAGAGATAGCAGGGTTACCACCGAAGAGAGATATCGACACAATTGACTTGAAGGCGGGGACCGGGCCGATTTCCAAAGCCCCATACCGTATGGCGCCGAGAGAGCTAGAGGAATTGAAGAAGCAACTAGAAGACTTGCTGTAGAAGGGATACATTAGACCAAGTGTATCGCCTTGGGGAGCACCAATCCTGTTCGTTAAGAAGAAAGATGGAAGCATGAGGTTGTGCATCGATTATCGAGAATTGAACCATGTGACTGTGAAGAATAAGTATCCATTGCCAAGAATAGATGACTTGTTCCACCAGTTAAGTGGAGCCGGAGTGTTTTCGAAGATTGACCTCGGGATACCATCAGCTCAGAATTAGTACTGAGGATGTGCCAAAGACAGCTTTCAGATCGAGGTACGGGCACTATGAATATGTAGTGATGCCTTTCGGGCTGACTAATGCACCAGCAGTGTTTATGGACTTGATGAACCGGATTTCAGTGAATTCATGGACCAGTTTGTCGTAGTGTTTATCGAGGACATATTGGTCTATTCTAAGACTAAGAAGGAGCATGAGGAGCATTTGAGGTTGGTTTTGCAAAAGTTGCGCGACAACAACCTCTATGCAAAGTTGAGTAAGTGTGAGTTCTGGTTGGATGAGGTGGATTTTCTGGGACATATCATTTCTAAAGATGGTGTGTCAGTTGATCCAAGTAAGATTACAGCAGTGTCGAACTGGGAAGCGCCAAAAAATGTGGCAGAAATTCGGAGTTTCTTGGGTTTGGCAGGATACTATCGGAGATTTGTGAAGGACTTTTCAGCTATCGCAAGACCGTTGACAGCACTGATGAGGAAAGATGCAAGATTTTGTTGGGATGAGAGTTGTGAGACGGCGTTTCAGACCTTAAAGGAACGTTTGACTACAGCTCCTGTCCTAGCATTACCTGACGGAAGTGAGAATTTTGAAGTATATACAGATGCTTCAAAGAAAGGTTTGGGCTGTGTGTTAATGCAGAATGGGAAGGTGATAGCTTATGCCTCGAGACAGTTGAAGTCATATGAAGAGAACTATCCTACACATGATCTGGAGTTGGGCGCTGTGGTTTTTGCTCTCAAAATCTGGAGACACTACCTCTATGGGGCGACATTCGAGGTGTTTTCAGATCACAAGAGTCTGAAGTACATTTACACCCAAAAGGAGCTGAATATGAGGCAAAGGAGGTGGATGGAGCTGATCGATGACTATGACATAGAGATACTTACTATGAAGGGAAGGCTAATATGGTGGCTGCTGCGCTAAGTAGGAAGAGTGTACATTCTTTGTGCACACAACTATCTTTGATGCAGCTAAGAGATGATGTGAGGAAGATGGGAATTCATATGATACGAAAGGGGGATGCAGTTAGTACCTTGGCGGTTGAACCTGAGCTTTACAATGACATTCGAAGTAAGTAACTGATTGACCCTAAAATCATAGAGTGGAAAGAGAAGCTGGGTGATGCAGAGAAGTCGAGATTCACCATTCATGCGGATGGAAGCCTTCGTTTCGACGGACGATGGTGTGTGCCTAATGGTGCTAAAATAAGGAAGGCAATTATGACTGAAGCCCATTGTACTCCTTATTCAGTACACCCGGGTGGTGATAAGTTGTACAGGGATCTGAATAAGAATTTTTGGTGGCCTGGGATGAAGAAAGAGATCGCAGAGTTTGTGGCCAGATGCTTGACTTGTCAACGAGTCAAGGGTGAACAAAGGAGACCACAAGGACTAGTACAGTCGCTTGAAGTACCCGAATGGAAATGGGAATCTATATCCATGGATTTTATCGTGGGGTTACCGAGAACACCGTAAGGTAACAACATGATTTGGGTAATAATGGACCGACTGACGAAGTCAGCTCACTTTATTCCAATGAAAGATACCTCGAGTAAAGTTCAATTAGCTAACGGGTACAGGAAGAATGTAGTACGACTTCATGGAGTGCCAAAAGACATTGTGTCCGACAGAGATGCGAGGTTCATATCGAAGTTTTGGCAATAGTTGTAGGAATTGATGGGTTCAACCTTGAAGATGAGCACAGCGTTTCATCCTGCGACAGGTGGTCAGACTGAGAGAACCATAAAGACTTTTGAGGACATGTTGCGCGCGTGTGTGATGGAATTTGGTGGCACTTCGGAGGAAAGAGTTGATCTAATTGAGTTTTTGTATAATAGCTATCACACAAGTATAGGTATGGCACCATTCGAAGCTTTGTTTCGGAAGGAAGTGTCGGAGTCCAGTGTGTTGGGATGACCGTGCTGAGGCCGTGGTTTTAGGACCACAAATGGTGCAAGACATGGTTGAACACATAAAGATGATCAGACAGAAAAAATGAAAGCAGCGCAGGACCGACAGAAGAGTTATGCAGATCCGAAGCGCAGGCATGTGGAATTTCACTCCGGTGATAAGGTGTTACTGAAAGTTTCGCCGATGAGGGGTGTGATGCGTTTTGGCAAGAAAGGAAAGCCGAGTCCGAAATACATAGGTCCTTATGAGGTGTTGGATCGAATTGGCGAAGTGGCTTATCGACTTGCTTTGCCAGCTGCACTCGATAGGGTACATAATATGTTTCATGTGTCGCACCTGAGACGGTACTATCCTGATGCATCGCATGTGCTGGAACATGAGGCTATCGAGTTGGATGAGACTTTCACTTATGAGGAGCTACCAGTAAAGATTTTGGACCGTAAGGTTCGAAAGGCAAGAAATGGGGAAACAATTATCGTCAAAGTGTTGTGGTCTAATCATGACATGAAGGAGGCTACATGGGAAGCTGAGCCAGCTATGCGCGAGAAGTATCCACATCTTTTCATTGAGGTATGTTTGGTTAAGAGGACGTAACCATTTTCTTTTAAGGGGGGTAGGAGAGATCGCATGGTGTTTTATACGGGTGATTAAGAGAGTTTTATTGTTTTATAATGAGTTTTATGTTGTTTTACATCGAGTTAGTTTGTATATAGATGTTTTGTTGTTGGGGGATATGAGTTGAACTTCGGGGACGAAGTTCATTTCTAAGTAGGGGAGACTGTGATACCCCGTATGTGAATAGGGACTACTCGGCCGAATAGTGTCTACTCGGCCGAGTAGTCAAAGTAAGATCTGAGGCAGGAGATTTGCCGAGTGAGTACTCGACCGAGTACAGGAACACTCGGCCGAGTATCGAGTACTTGGCCGAGTAGTACTGTAGCTCGGCCGAGTATACCTGACGGGCCGGTGAACCGACTCGAAAGTAATTAGGAATGGTAATTGATATAAAAAGAAACGGTAAGTCTTAAGTTACAGTTTTTACACCTTTTAACTACACAAAACCCTAGAGACCATTCCTAACCGCTTTGGAGTCAAGAACGATCAAGGATCTTCGCCGTTCGTCATCTGTTATTCGTAAGTCTTATTAGATCTAGTATTGTTATGCTTAGATTATAGTTAAATCGATAGTTTGGCATGTGAATCGCTATTAGGGCATCGTTTGACTGAGTAATTGATTGTTTTAGGCTGCGGATTCGTAGAGGGGCCCTTCTAGCCAGTTAATTGTTGATTTTAGCTGATTTCCTGATCAGGTAGGATTTCCTACTCAGTAATTTGGTTGTGACGATGTTGAATTGATATTTGTTTAAGTTGATTACATGTTGGATGATAATTGATTGTATGGCATGAGGTTACGGCTGAAAAACGATTCCGGCAGAGTGAGTCCATTGGGGAATGGTCAACGCCATTTGATCGCCTCTCGTGACACCCATCACGAGGGGGATGTGCACATTAATGAACCTAGGGTTATCACTTGTTGCGATGAGTGGCTGCGGTGACGAGGCTGTGTCACTGGCTGATTTGGGGTACCTGTTGCGATGGGACCTGGCTGTAAAGGGATTATGAGTTGATGATTGTTTCCGCTGCTAATGACATTGATGTTGTATTAAGATATGAGTACGCCATTTACTGTCCCCATTTATGTTGTCTTTTGACCTGCTGTGATCCATCGGGGGTGGTGAGCAGATTGAAGCAGGTAGCTTGTCGATGGAGTCGGATGGAGGGGAGATAGCCGATTCTAGTGCTTCAGTTATTAGCTTCCGCCAGTTTTAATTGTTTTCAGTTATCAGACATTTGTTTTATTTGTTTGTCAGTTTACGATAGTTTGATGTAAACGTTAACGTTAAATACTTTTATTAATCAAATGTCCCTGGATTGTTTTCTATTGATGTACACTACCTCGGGAAACCGAGATGGTAGCACCTTTATATGCTAGGGCAGTTCCTGGTAAAGGGCCTTGGTATATGGGGGTGTTACACAAGGTCTCATGCAAGGGCCTCCTTCTTATTTAGCCAGAAATGGCAATTTACTTTATGTAAAGCAACCTTGTCTTCTTCTGCAACTTGATTTCAATTTGTAAAAATCTGTGGAATGCAATCTTGTGTGGACTGGATGGCTCCTTGGTGACTTAGCTTGGCTTAGAAAAATAGTGACTCAACTGGCCCTGGTGGCAGCTGGTTGGCTTAGGACTGGACTGGGTGGCCTGAGATTTCCAGGCTGAATTGCTTGCTGGCCTGGCCATTGCTGCAAGGGAACAGGCCATGGCTTTCAGTGGCTTGGCCATGGCTTGGCTTAGCCTGGATTTTGCTGCTAGAATTGAGGCCGTGGCTTGTCATGTTCAGGCCATGGCTTTCCTGGCCTAAGCCATCACTGGAAATGGCCTGGCCCTGGCCTGTGGCTCCTGCTGCACTATTTGGGCAGTTAAATACTACTGTGGTTACTTTAATTCCAAAAAAAGATAATCCTTCATCTGTGCTTGAGTTCAGGCCAATAGCTTGCTACAACACCTTATATAAATGTATATCAAAACTCATTTGCAATAGATTGGTAGGTGTCCTTACTGAGATTATCAGTCCCAATTAGTGTGCTTTTATACAAGGGAGGGAAATTGTGGACAATGTGGTGGTATGTCAGGATCTCATAAGACTCTATAATAGAAGTACATGCTCTCCTAGGGTAATGATGAAGATTGACCTCAGGAAAGCATATGATACTATTGAATGGGAGTTCCTTGAAGACATGCTTTATGCTTTTAGATTTCCTCAGATGATGATTAATTGGATAATGCAATGTGTGACTTCACCTACCTATACTCATTCATTGAATGGGTCTCAGTTTGGGTATTTTAAAGGTAAAAGAGGATTGAGACAGGGTGAACCTATGTCACCTCTTCTCTTCACTCTCTGTTTGGAATACTTAACTAGGATTCTAAATGTGGTAACTCTTAGGCTTGAGTTTAGGTTCCATCCACTGTGTAGGGCTCTTAAGTTAGTCATCTGACTTTTGCAAATGATCTCTTGATTTTTTGTAGAGGTGACTTTGAATCTGTCAAAATTATTATTGATGTGACCGTAATAGTTGCACTTTTAACCCCTTAACGAACCCCATTTTGCATGCTTTTATGTATTCATTAGGGTCCTTTCTTCCTCTTTTGCTTCCTATTTGCTTTCTTCTTGTTTTGTGCTCACTTGTAGGCAAAGGAGCCAAACAACGCGCATTCTAGAGCATTTCGGAGCTTAATGGACGATACCCAAGGACCAAGCATGAAGGGGAGGCATAACCAAAGGCCTAAGTGAAGAAAATAAGATAAGTCGAGGAGCCCCCACGGCCTAGGAGTCAAGCCGTGCTGATTTCGAATCAGCTTGGGCAAGAGCAGCAGGAGGTCGAGCGACCGAGCAAGTGGGTCAAGCGACCGAGCAAGTGGGTCGAGCGACCGAAGCCCGAGGTCGAGCGACCTCAAGGAAGAACAAGTCGGGTCGACCGCAGTGCGACCCGAGCTACCTCTAATGATTCCGCCATGTCCTTGTGCGACACTCCACCTCAACTTAACCTAATTATACACTTAGTATAAATACCCCCTTCCATCATTAAGCCCAATATAGAGTAATTAGGAGAGAATTAGGGGCAAATTAGAGTAATTAGTTCAATCATATTGTAATCAAATCTTAATCATTCCTTAATATTAGCTTAATCTTTCAACAACAATCATAGATTAGAATTGAAGAATACTTGGGTTGTAATTGGAGAATTGACATCTCTTCATTTATCAAAGGGTTTCTTCTTATTTCATTATGGATCATATTTCCTTAAAGTTGGTACAATTTCTAATCCTTTTACTTACTTGTTATTTTACTTAATCATTCATCATGCTTTCATATGCTAGTTACTCTTTACCTATTACTTGCAATTTCACCATGATTAGTGAGTAGTTACCTCACTAGGATAAATGGGTAATTAGGGGAATGATTATGGGGATGATTACATCCTAATGATTGAGGATTAATTGATTAATTAAACTTGTGATGATGTTATCTAGTCTTATGCATGCTTTATGTTTGATTATATGCTTGAAACACAAAACTCGCATTGATTTTCTTAGTCCATGCTTGAACCTTGTAAGATCGTAATGCCTCAAGGATCGCGAGGACACTATTCAACCCTTGTCGTAAGATCGTAATGCCTCGATAAGGGTTAGACCGTGTTTAAGCCTAGTAGGAAGGTTTGGGTGTACGGGTAATAACTAACCCTCTCCGACCTAAGGGTTGTAAGATCGAAAGCCTCGACCCTATTTCATCATGACCTCAATCAATCTACCCAATTCGTATTTGCATGTATTCTACCCATGATTATCTCCTATGATCCCATGACACCCTAGTATTTCTCCTTATTTGATTACATCCTTGTTTACTTGCTTATTTACTTTGTTTTAGACTATAGACATTACCTCCAACACAAATTGTAACCTTAGACACTTGCTTTGCATAACCCAAGACGAATAAATCGCTATTGCTAGTTACCCGTCTCGTGGATCGACCTCGACTTTCTTGCTATTTACTTAGTTAGGTCATTGGAGAATATAAATGTGTTTGATTAGATGTGACGACCTAGACCTCATCAAAATGGCGCCGTTGCCGGGGACGGTGTTTTGCTAGTAGATTTATTTGTCTTTTGTTATACTTAGTTTTTTTTCTCTCATACCTTGGGGAAGTTCAATCCTCAAGGTAAGTTTCTAATCGTTTTATCGCGTTTGATATTTTGCATGCCAAGAAGACTACAAGATATTCTTGTACCTCTTGATCTTGAGATAGAAAAAACCTTGAGAAGTCTTAGAAGAGCTCTTAGGAACCCTTCTACTTCAACAACGGAGACTTTAGGAGAACTTGTGGAAATTAGGATAAGTGAAGTTGAGAGAGTCTTTTCCAACCCTTTCGCAATACAAGGAGAGGAAAACCCACAACCAACTAACCAAATCCCAAACAAACCACCAATCATGCCTAAGTTTTCATCACATTCCATACCCACCGAAGAAGATTTACCAAATGCAAACCCAACACCACCACATTTAACCGGAAATTTCATAGCCAAAACCGCTTTCATACAACTTGTAGAGCGTAGTCAATTTGGAGGAATGCCTAGCGAGGATCCACACCTTCATATGGAGACATTTTGTGATTATTGTGAAGCCATATCTCAAAATGGTGTCACACAAGACCAAATTCGATGGGTGTTGTTTCCATTCTCTCTAATTGGCACCGCTAAGCAATGGTTCAAAATCTTGGACAAAGCTAATCTCGAGATAGACTCATGGAAGAAGCTAGCCTTAGCTTTTTACAAGAAATTCTATCCACCGGAGAAAACAAACATGCTGAGAGCTCAAATCACCGGATTTAATCAAAGGGATGAGGAGTCTCTTTATGAGGCTTGGGAGAGATTAAAGTCCATATGTCGCTCTTGTCCCCATCACGGTCTTACCGAATGGTTCCTAGTTCAACAATTTTGGAACGGATTATATGAAGATTCGAGGAATGTGCTCAATATGGGCTCAAATGGAAGATTCACCGAAGTGGACGATAATCAAACTTGGTCAAAAATCGAAGAAATTGCAATTCACAATTCTCAATATAGTAGACCAAGGAAGGCTACTAGAGGAGGAAGACATGAGGTTGACTCCGTCACCCAAATTGGAGCCGACTTGAGTGCTCAACTATGTTCACACCTAGATACCATGAATTCCAATTTCGAGAAGGCTTTTGCCAAGTTAAGTGAAGCTTCCTGATATGTAAACAAGGAGGCCTGAACAGAAATGATGAATTCTGACAGATAATTCCCTGAAAACAAATGAATGCAATAAACTCTCAGAGCTTGATTAAAAATAACAAATGATTTTTAAAATTCATGAAAATTTGTGACAATTAAGATTAATTTAGGATCTCAAACTGTACCAAATTTCAGAAATTTTCAAGACTTCTAAGTATTTTTAATAAATTCCCAAACACTGACAGAATTCAGTTTTCAGGCTCAGAAACAGACTGTTGCTATTTTTTGGTTTTTCTTTGAAATAAAATGAAACAACTGGATATAATTACTCAACTAAAAACCACAGTAAGGCACAAGAATTTTAGATAAGTAATTTAAGCCTAAGCTAGGTAAAATCACAGCAAAGCACATAAATTTACCAACTCAGACAACAATGAGGTTAGTTCAGACCACACGAAGGCACAGGAAATGAACTAGACTGACCCCGGGTACTTAATCAACATTCAAATGTGTCACTAAGCCTGACTTAATCCTAGAATTCAACTGGAATTAAGATTTGAAGGTTTGAGAATTTTACTCAAGCAGTTTTCATTAATCAAAGTCTGAGGAAAACAGACTGCTTGCATGGTCCTTATATAGGCCAGCTTTAGGTTTGATACAAATGCATAAGGCAAAAATAAAGGTTACATCCAAGGGCCAGGATCCTCCTAGGGATTACAGAAAGGCTAAATGAATATTTTACAATGGTAAAAGTAAAAAGCAAAGGTGAAACTGAAGTAAAACAAAAGAAGCAGTTGTGATAGTGACATCTTCTGACTCTTGCTTTGGCTGGGCATGGTAAAGGTTTGAGGTCCTTCTTCGTGGCCCTCCATGCCCTAGGTAATATCTGCTGATTGTGGAAGCAAGGCCAAAATGGTGCTAAGGCTGCCTTTCTCCAATGCTTGGCCAAAAGAGGAAATAAAGTAGACTGATCACATGTTACTTTCTAGCTTCAGTTTCTTTGAAAATTCTTGTGGTTTGCATTGCTTGGTTAGGTGACTCCTTGGACTCTGAAATGTGGCTCATGGAAATAGGTTACCAGCTAACCATGATGGCTGCTGGTGGTTGGTATGGGTTGGCT
>JAGPOY010001269.1:0-18072 GCA_018983105.1 Silene uniflora
CAGTCTAGGTAAAGTCCATCTTGTTGCGATAGGAATGAACAAGAACAAAAACGTTTTCATTAATGTAATAAAAATACTAAATGTCGTTCCAAAGACTCCTTCCGTTTTATGTATTTCAAAAAACTCAGGAATGAATATATTTGGAATGGAAAAATCCCAACCACCCAAGTAAAGAACTGTTACAAATAATGAGGAGATTAGTAGATTTAGATAGGAAGCAACATAAAATAAACCAAATTTTACCTGAAGAATTTTTTGGTTAATTAGAGTTAATTAGCAGGCTAATTGGGAGATTAGTGTCGGTTTCAAAATATTTTGACCTATAGTGCCCACGTAATCACAATTTTTTTTTTTTTTTGCTATTTTTACATCAAAACCGCTGGAAAACCCAGCGACTTACCTCTTGTCTTCTTCTATACTTTTGTGACTTTGCAGAGTGACATTTTCTTCTTGAAAATGACAACAATTGCAAAACCGCCAAGTTCTCTAGCGGCTTACCCTCTTCTCTTCTCTTCTCTGTGTCCACTCCATCAATTCACACAAGATTGCTATTTTCCAAAACACCCAAAAACTTTGGCGGCTAAATTTAGTACAAACCACAAATCTGTATAAAAATCCTTGCCCTTAAAAAAAAATTATGAATCTTTGAGTTTGATACTTTGATTCTCAGTCATCCTCCTAGTACGCGTAGGATTTCTGATTAAAAGTCGAGGAAAGATGGTTTTAGTTAGTTTGCACCGTTTGTTTGATGAAATGCCCAAGAGAGATAATTGCCAGTAAAGACGAAGAAGCAGGATAGCAGCCTGGCCAAAGCGGTTGTAGCCTGAAGGAACAAGATCTTCTCCGTACGACCGTTGTGGACGGTGTAGTTTTGACGAGGAAAACATGTAGAAAGGCAGGTTTATGATTGCTAATATATGATAACAGTAAAGACGAAAGAGCAGGATATAAGCTGGGGGTTTAAGTTGGTGTTGTTTTCCAGAAGATGCTGCAAGTTTCAGAAACATAAAGAAGAGGTAAGTCGCTAGGAAACATGGCGGTTTGGTGGTTGTCAGTTTCAAGAAGGAAGCCGCTTGGTTTTGTAGCGTTTTATCTAAAAATATAAAAGAAAAATATGTAATTGATGACGTGGACACTATGTTTCAAAATAATTTGAAACGGATACTAATCTCCCAATTAATCTGCTAACTAACTCTAATTAACCAAAAAATTCGACTATAGTAGAATGTTACTTTTTCTGTACCTGAGTCCTTTTTGTATTTCCCTTTTATATACTCCGTATCAACATGGCCTCGAAAATCTGCCTATGATGAATGATGATTGCATCCAAATTCCAAATTCAACATGGTCTCTATCATTTGTTTATATTACCTTATTGAAGTCTTTTCACGGAGAAAATACAAGGT
Organism: Silene uniflora; assembly: GCA_018983105.1. Taxonomy (NCBI): domain Eukaryota; kingdom Viridiplantae; phylum Streptophyta; class Magnoliopsida; order Caryophyllales; family Caryophyllaceae; genus Silene; species Silene uniflora. The sequence continues at coordinate 1,407 of JAGPOY010001269.1, forward strand.
GAACAAGTAATTAGGACGAACAGAATAAAAAATAATTCTCAAACACGGGATGTAAGCATGCACTTGAAAAAATTCACTCCAGAACTTCCTACATTTTAGAATTTTTGTAATTTGCCAATTCTACAAGAAGATGGTACAGTCCAGCTATAAAAATATAACATAATGAGCAAGCTACTTCGAAAGGGTAAAGAATATGGTAAAAATTAATCCTCACTATCAGAACTTTCATAAGCCAAACCTAACAATGATTTCGTGGCGTCATGAGCTTTCGTTGAATCTTGTACATTTGATGATAACTCGGAACCTTTTTCTGTATGTGTAGCTTCCTCAACCTTGTGGTTCGACAAAGCAGTTTCGGTCGTATCAGATGGGCTTGACAGTTTCGGCCTCTTAGGTTTTATCTCTACAACTGTCTTCAGCAAATCTTGCTGCCTGTGAAAAAGCACATGAATATATAAATGTTCTGTTTTCTTTGATGTTACTAAACGATAAAATCAACCAACAAAGGCAATGCATGATATACCTTATTCCACTCTTTGGCTTTGGCTCGACACGTAGAGGTAAAGGCGCTGGTGCAGGTGAAGAATCTGCCAAATTTGCAGCTCTGTATAATCTTATTAAGGATCTCAATAGTTCAGGCACTAAACGACCCTGTGAGAGGGGTTATATCGTGATATAAGAGAGAAATGCAATGCATGAAATTATGAATCATTGCATGAGAAAAGCAGGAGTTGACCAAAAAGCGAAGCATTGCATTGCAACAACCTGGAAGCAAACTACCGCTTCTAGGAAAAAGTTGCAATCTTAGCCTTTGTTTGGATGGAGGGATGTGGAGGGAAAGGGAGGGAAGAAAGCGGAGCAATGATTCTTTTCATTCAAAATTTTCCTAGTTGGAAGGATTTAATAATACTAGAAGCACAATCATGAAATGACTAGAACGATTATAAGAGATCATGAAGCCAGAATGAATTACTACTACAAAGAAACAAACGAAGCATATCAAGCAGGACTTGCAGAATAAGTTCATGCAAACCAGTTTAGAATTTCAAACACGGTCAAGAGGTGTAGTTTGTTCTTTGTTGTGAAGTAAATACTCCATATCTGTTTACCTACACAAGGTGTAGTTTAAAAGATCGCCAAAAGGATATTTTGAAAGCAGCAAATGCTCGTTTTTCAGTGCGGCGTAACAAACGCTCAGCATCTTGTTCCGCCTCCATTTGCTCCTTTAGATATAGAAGATCATCACTGTCCAAAGCTGCATCATAATACTTGAACGAAAATTAGGAGATAAACATATAAGCTCAAAAAGTTAACAAAGAATATCGTCCTGCCAACTCAAAGCTCTAACGAGTAGGGTTTTCTTCACAATGCTAGGCTATCAAGTGTTTAAAGTATGCAACAGAAAGTTACCGCCTCTCCCATGCAGATAGCCTCCACGTTCTCCAGCAACCTCTTGCATCTGCTTAATCAACCACCCGAAGAGAAAAGCCAGGATCCCTGTCAGGGCATGTTATAAGAAAACTACATATCTCTCTGAGGCTCTGAGCAATATATGACGAAAATATCCTAACTAAACCAGACTTGTTGCAAAGTTAACCAATGATGTTGCAAGATAAGCATTTATGAAACAGCAGAAAAATAGAATACAGAAGTTCAAATTTGACATCACATCTCCCCAATAATGTAGATATTCTCTTTTTTTTTTTTTTTTCTCACGCGCTACGGAAAAGAAGAGACTAACAGCTTAGACATGACATCTTTCGAGCCATACCCGTGTCGACTCAATGTGACAAGGATTTCAGTATGGAGTCCTTACTGTTTGTGGCAATGTGGTAACAGAAGTCAGACACGGCCATCTTATCTGGGCAAGGAAAGGTCGGAGAGAGGAGAGATATTCAAGAATTTTAATAGAATTCTAACCAGAACTGCAAGTTATTATAATCCATGAACGAATACGGGTAACTATTACTACGCTGTCTTCATTCTTGGCAGACAAAGGTGGGGCAGAGATGGTCAGTTATGTTTAGGGTATGACAATGTTGACAAAAACAGTGCAAGTCTTGTGTACCTGATACTCGGATCCATACCAGATATGACACTAATACCCAAGTCTAAGCATTATAGCCAACAACCCTTTTCTTAACCGTCTCTAACCCAATGGTGGGAAATAAGAAGTCGTCATAATCATACGAAGATTCCAAAATCTCATATCTAAGCATTATAGCCAAAATCATTTAGAATCAAATAACAGTCCCTTCCAAAGGACCAAAACACACTTCATAAAAGTGGTACAGATTGTATAATCAATCACGTGTACTTTCTCGCATCTACAACCTCTTAATCAAAATCTGACCAATTTGGCAATTTCCAACCAATAATCAGCTACAAGACACTACATTCTATGTTCTAATCTCAACCATTACAGGGTATTCATTATTTCATTATCGTTCAGCTAATGCAGCATTCAACTTCCTATTAATTTACAGAATTAAGCAGCAAATATCAACCTTATCAGGGGCACTGGCTACGCTGGACATCGAAAATTCAAACTTTCACCCTTGTTTCCCCAAGTTTTACTATGACATTAGTACATTACTCGTTCACCCCACTGAAGTTTTTTCGCCCCCTAACCGAAAATCCTGGTTCCGCTCATCTCTAACAGATTACAAAACATAGGAAAACACACAATTAACTTCCAATTTCTCATCAACACCCAAAATAATTACGAAATCAAGCCAAATACAGTATCCAATTTACCATCTTTTCAATCATCAAAACCACATTCAATGAACAAATCGCAATTAAGAGAGGAGATACGACCAGCTAACCTTAGCGACCATGCGTTGGAATGTGATGTCTTCATCATCAATTTTATCTTTACCTTTACCATATTTTTTATCTACAACAAAAAAAAAACGAGTAAATTGAGGTTCTGAATTGGGGAAGAACAAGAAAAACCCTAGAATTGATTGAAATTAAATTGGGGGAAGAAGGAATTACCTTTAGGGTCGGAGAGATTGGTGTATTCTCGAACTTCTCTTCCAGACATTGTTTCTTGTTATTGCTATGCTTCCTAGTTTGCCTGTCTTCCGACTTCCCCTCGTCAACTTTGGCAATGCTTTATTTGGATTTATGGATTTAGGCTCTGTTTGGTAGCTGAAACCTGAAAAGGTAGCTGAAATCTGGTAGCTGAAACCTGAAAAGCTAACTGAAACCTGAAAAGATAATTGATAAGGTAGCTGAAAATTATGAGCTGATAAGGTAACTGATTATATAAAAATGTGTTTGGCAAACTAGCTGAAAAGGTAGCTGATTTTGCCAAAATGACGTAAAAGGATATGATAATTATTTAATATGGAGTAGAAAATAAAGGGGTTAAAATTGGAAGAATTTTTATTTCAGGTACCTGAAATCCCAAATGCTACCTGAGGTAGCATTTTATTTCAGGTACCTTATTTGACCAAATAAGCTACTTGCCAAACACGTCTAAAAAAATCAGGTAGCTGAAATTTTGGTCAAATAAGCTACTTTGGTCAAATAAGGTACCTGAAATGGCGTGCCAAACGGAGCCTTACAAGTTTCTTTTTATCGATTTCCAAATTTGGTATCGCGAACTCGAAAAAACGATCGGAAATATCTGAATTGATAACCGACCGAACATCTGATAGGCCGATATCAATAACATATAAATAAGTAAATAGTATCCGGAGGATGAAACCAACTCAATCTTAATCGAACCAAAACTTAACTGAGGTTTATAAAAAAAACGAATGATATCTGAACTTGAAATTCTGAATCGATTCGAAAATTTCACGTGATATCCCTAAACTATGTCATTTTGCACGTGGTACCCAACTTTTTAAGTTTGTGCACATGATAACCTTGAGATTTGATTTTCAACTACGACAGACTCTTTTTAACGATAGATATTTAAGCTACTTTTTTAGCTTTAACTCAAGAAAACTATGACCTGAAATTAAACTGAACTGATATTGACCCAATCGAAACTACACTCAACTCGAAATAGCACAAACTGATTAAAGGTGGCTAACCAAAATGAGCCCGACTGAAATCGAATTGAAACTGAAACTAATTCCAACCTGATTTTAACGAACTTATTTAACCTAATCCAAAACCGAACCCAAACTCCGGTTTATTTTACCCGATTTGAAACCAAACCGAGTGGCCATTTGCCAATTCTTATCCAAATTAGGCCCTGTTCTTTTGGACTTCAAGTCACTTAATTTCAGATCACTTCAGATCCTATAAGTTCAGTTCAGTTCAGTTCAGATCCTATAAATTCAGTTACGAATATTATTGCTAAAACCCGATGCAAAAATATTTCACATTAATTAGTCGAATCACTTAAATATTTCACATTAATTGATACGGAGTACGAAGTATTTGCTAATGTGGGGTTTGTTATGTCGATTTTGTTGTATTTTTCTTGGGTTTTACTTAATATTTGATGGGTATTGCTGAAATTTTTGATTGACCATTCTGTCTTCAGAGTGAGTAATTAACGGCATGAGTAATTTGTTTTATACATCTGTCCTTTAATGCACAAACAAATGTATCTTCTTGCATACCAAGTTCATGTGTGTGTTTCTTTGTTGTTTCATACAAAGATATTGGGAAGGTTTACTTGGACGGATGAAAATTCAAGGGTAATGCTTAAAATATTGAATGATGAGAAAAATAAAGGAATTAACAAGTTTAACTGGAATGACATTGTCAAGATCTTTAATGCACAAACAATGAGTAATATTAGCGAAAAACAAGCAATGTCCACTTTTCGCAAGTAGTAGTAGTAGTAGTAATAAAAATAATAAAAATAATAATAATAATAGTTAAGTTAAGTTAAGTTAAGTTAAGTTAATTTAAGTAATAATAATAATAATTAAGTTAATTTAAGTTCGGATCCTATGGTTCAGTTCAGATCCTATAAGTTTTAGTCCAAAAGAACAGGATCTTAAAGAGGGATTAGAAATTATACCAACTTTAAAAAAAGATTGAACAATAATATTTCCCACTCGTATTCTTTTGTAATTACTTTTTCAAATTTGCTATCGCGATTAAATTATGTGTGTGCGTATTCTAAATTCCATTTTAGTTGTCTTCTGTATGATTGTATATAGAAATATTTGTTGTCCGTAACTCTTAACCACAAGTTTCGAACCCTCAATCCTATTCAGGCTATAATTCTCTTTTCTCTAATATATGTGAAGAGTATTATACTCACTCACATTCACTATAATCACCCCACTTTCCCAAACGGATTATTCAAATAATCACCACATTTCTTTTTTCGGTAACTTTTACTCTTATTTTATTCATCCTTCTCTCCTCTGAGCAAACAATTTTCCTTAAGTATCGTGCCCATTTCAAATGGGGTGATTATAGTGAATGAGAGGGAGTAATAAAATGAGAACTATAGACCCAATAGGAGGGAGTATTATTTTTTTCTCAAAACAAAGAACTCCTAGTCGGGATTTATGCTAGTTTAAAGCATTTTCAGTATATTAACCAATTTATTTAGAAATTAATTATCCGAGTTGCTGGCAAATAGCTTAAAGCAGGAGACTTTATCGACATTTTTGACAAACTCCCTTTAATTAGTTGCCACCACCTGCACACTTGCCAGTTGCCACCATCACTACCAATCCACAGCACGCAAAACTCCAATCGATTGCTCCTTTCCCACCTCTTCCATTAACCTCTAATCGAGTAATCGCTCATTTTATCGAGAAAAGGATGGTACTGTCCACAATCTACACCATACTCATTTTTTATTCCCAACGAATTTTGTGAATGCTGAATTTCCAGTTCTGACAGGGTTCAGTTTGTTTCTGGATGTAATCTATATTCTATACGGAGTAAAATAAATGATAACTAACAGCTCGGTTCATTTCAAATGCACAAGATCCAGTTATAATGTACTTCATTGAAGATTGGACATATTCAAATAACCGACAGCTGAGATTCACAATGTAAAAATACATTGCAGCCTTCAGCATAGAAAAGAAAACTGTAGCAAATAGAGACTACTCAGTACACGCATATCCATGTCTTACGAAACACAACACAACGGTAACCAGAGTTTCAGGGGATTTTGTGATGAGGTCTGGTCCTAATTATTCAAGCATTCAAGGCAAGCCGAGATGAGTTCTCAACAGTAAAACATGACTCTCAACAGTAAAACATGACTTTCTTGACATTCTCTTTCAAAGCAGGAAGCGGGCGAACAGCAGCATTAGGAGGAGGTGCCCTGGTACTACGTCCACCAGCTGCTGACATACCTCCACGGCCACCAACAGCACCGCTCATCATTGAGCCACTGTCTGATGTTTCAGGCTCCATGTAGAATCGGGCACGGAAAGCAGCTAGATGAGCATAATATGCTGGTGGAACTGTCAAAGACAAAAATAGCAAGAACGTTATTTAAAAAGGGAAAACAGATTTGAATTGAAATTAAAACAAGATGTTCTAGGAGAAACTGACCGATTGACACAGAGCGAGTACACCTAGCATACCTGCAGAGAAAAAGATAGTTTAAGCTGAATTCACTCGTCAGAGAAAAAATCCGACACTAATTGTGTTCGAAGTAAAGATACGGTATGTCATTGAACTTGCTTTTTTTGTCGGATAAAAATTTATAATTGGAACCAACAAGCCAAATAAAAAATGACACCGATGCTTGACTGATACTGTCGTATTGAATATCAACGTGTCAAACAAGAGCAAAAAAAGAAACCAAAGGAATACCATAAACACCTCAAAGAAGATAAAAATGAGAGACTGCGACACAGATAGTACGACAAGGAACAAGAACTTACGTATAGCAAAGGTTATTGGTAAGGGACTGCAACTCATCAGCAGTAAATTTGTTCTCATCCCACAACACATGGTAATGAGCTGGTCTGCTAGTGCCCTGTAGTTCCGATCAGAGGTCCAAAAAAGTAAACCAAGTTAAAGAGGATCATGAGCGAAAATGAGAACGATGAATGCTGGTGCATAGATCTTACAAGAGGGAAAAGAAAACGAACCTGAATGCCAGCATGACTGCAGAGATAAAAGTCAAATTCCGTAGGGTGGCAAATCTTGGAATCGACCACAGTACCTGCAAAAGAAATACAAGATGGTTCACAAATAGAACTATATAATCATAAATCATGCCACTCAAAACAGTAGCTTCCTGAATACCAACCAGGCAATATATTTCCACTCCTATCAACAGAATTCCGATCCCGATGGTTGTTGGCAAACAGTCTTGTATGGTGTCGTTTCTGAACCACAACGAATGTCACGGGTGGTTGATAGTTTGGCTCCAATGCAGCACAGGCCTACTCAAACGGATAGGCAACACAGTACAAAAAGGATTAGAAAAACTTGCTATAAGAATAAAATATTGCCGAAGTGAAAAGAATTTCATGCTCATCATAAGCACGGTTTTACCTTCCTTATAGCATCGAGTTCATAAAACAGCACTTGATAAAATTGGCCCTCACTTACGCCATCCCTTCATATGAAAGATGACGATAAGGAAAAAGAAACCACAAACACCAGTAAGAGACAACACTCAAAAAAGTAAATATATAGAAGGATAGATAAAAACAGTAGACAGATAGAGAGCGCGAACCTGTAAAATATTATACGTTGTGGCTTATGACCAGTAGACCTACGGAAAGATATAAGGAGTTCCCTGATTTTCAAGAATAAAGAGCAGTTGTGTCAGCCAACAAAAAAGAGCATATGAGAGCCAAAAGAAATAAGAAAATGATAATGATTATACTTTATCATTCCTCCAGAAACTTGGCCCCTGTTAGGATCTTCCCAAGATTTATATAGATCTTGGATCAATTCCTGACGATGTGCTTGAGCACAAACTAAACCAGCATACTTTGTAACTTCGGGCCAGTCTTGAGAAGCAACCACCTATACAGATAGCCCAAAAACAAAATAACTTAAAAGTTAAAACAGGTTGAGTCAGTGAAGGACCTAATAGTTTTCACTTCTGGTTTTTCGGTTGTACGTTTAAGCTCCTTCTTCCTCCCGTTGAATAGATTTACAATTTTATCTTTTTTTACTCGTATTTTAAACCAAACGTAAAGAATCTATTGAAAGAGAGGGTAATTTAAAAAAGATTATAAACTTTTAACTGAGGAAGGAAATTAAAGATACGCGAATAAAAAAATAACAATTTTCCAGTGTTTTGACTTTTGAGGTCTGAGAACTTATAGCGCGTTAAACAAAGATCTGCAAATGTGTATAACAAGCATACACAATAACTAACAAAACAAGATGTAACTGCATATACGAGCAAATGAAGATACTTACAGCAGCAATGGATGGACTAGAATCTTCTCCAGGATGAGGATGGGTAACATCTGCACCAAAGATAATAGTTGGCCTATCGCTAACCAAAGGTATACGCCTCGATATTGCATCAACAAGCACTGTATTCCTTCCACCCACTTTCACATTTATCTTCAAAGAAACATTTGCAAGATATTGCTTGCTCATCTTAAAAACATGTTTAGTTAAGCAGCATTGCGAGACAATTCCAAGTTCTGTTTCACAAATTCTTTTGATGTCGCCTGAAGACAAAAAAAACAAAGCCTTCAATTAACGATATGGGGTCAACTAATATGAAGCAGCTAATGGAGCAGAAGGAAAAACTATGTTAAACATCAATATTACAATATTCCACTCAAGACAGAATTACCATAGAGAGAGCCATTGTTATCAGGAAGAATCACGACAAGCAGATCAAGCTCCCTTTGCTGCAATTTGGTCATAGCATCATGATAACGGGTTTTTAGAGCCTTCTCCACCTGATCTGGACGAGCAGAGAGGACTTGAAGAACTGGGTCAGGATTAAATACCTAAAACGAATTAACAGAGGGAATTAGTAAAGCACTCAAGTCTATTAAAATGAATTAAAATTCACCAAAACCACTAATATAAGAAACGTAGGAGTGCCATACCATGCCAGATATATGACACATTTGTGCAAGCTCAGAGCAGAAACTGCGAGCAATATTATCTTGCACATTACGTGAGAAGTTAATGCATATCCAGTTGGCAACTTTCCCTCCATTGACCATTTTCTGCAGAAGAGATGAAGAAGTTAGTAATTAACAATGGCGCTACTGCCGTATATAGGCTATGAAGTATGAACAGGACAGAAATCAGGATTGGAAGCAGCATTGGCAGAAATCTAAGATGCCTCCCAGGCTCACCATAGTTTTTCTTCCATTCCCATATGGCTGGTAACTAAATATCACTCATGAACCATGACAATACACCATTCATTAGATTCCCCAATAACAAAAACTCTAGAAAATAACAATTTGAACTGGGTCACCTAGGTTGTACATACATGTCAATTGTCAAATAAAAATAATGTGAAACATGAGGGAACTGCCAAAACTAGAAACAAAGGGCCAACATGAGAACTGCCAACATTTCATGGTTTTCTTCCCATTTATTTTTACGATGATGATGATGATGAAAACAAAATGAACCATCTTTTAGAACCATCACTGGATGACTGCACACCTCAAAATGCGAAAAAACAGAAAAAGAAGAGTGAAAAGCAAAGCTCAGATTTCTTTTATAAAACTTTAGAATTTAAATCTATGATAAAAATTAAAATGTTTTTGAAAAAATTAATTTTATGGAATATCTTAAAAGTAAACCAAGTATTATTATATAAGAAAGTTCTTTTTTGTAAAATACGTAATAAATCCGAAGAGAACACATGATTTTTTAAAATTAAAATGAAACAGTAAATATTTCAAATAAGAGCATATACTAGAAATCCACATATATCATTTGCCCCCTGCATCACCATACCCTCTTCAAGCCAAAGAAATCTCATATCATGTTCAATCACACTCAACGAACTCAGTCGACAGTCATAGCTTTTGCACCTTTGACCTCAAAAAAGCAAATGGGAAAAAAAAACCCATAAAATAGAGGAGGTAATATCAAAACCACCATTTATTTTGGATGACAGAGAACTCACATGTAAGAGCCATACTGCATTTGTCTAGTCACAGATTTTATTTTATTTTTAAAAAAGGGGATAAATTCAATAGCATTAGATTACAAAGTTGTAAGTTTGCGATGGAGTACAAGCACTAATCATCTTAGATTTATCTGAATACTTGATAATCAAACGAAGTCACTAACATCATCTAATTTAATTACAAATTGCAAATACGATTTCAAAGACGTCATGAGACCAACAGTATAACTCACTAACTCCTAAATTGTATTCTTAAGAAAACAGTATGAGCAATTTATTACCTTATTCATCATATTCCATTGACCAACTTGGGGTAGGACGTTCTTCTCCCTACCAGTATCATGATATTTCAGCTGTAGAAAAAGTCATGATTAAAATGCTTGTTCCACACAGCTAAGCTTTAAAAATCATATACTACATCTAAGATACAAGTAGTTTAACTGCTTCAACAGGACAATGCTTACAAATAAATGGTTTGACTACCAGAAGCATGACCAAAGAAAAAATGGTTATGCCTGTTATTTAGTTTTGACAATCTACCAGGAGTTGAAGTAGAAAGTTTGCAATAATGTATCATCAATGTCAAAGTGCTTAAAGCAAGATTTAAAAATGCCTGCTGTTCAACCTTAGAATTTACGATTACATAAAAACTAATCCGCATCTTAACTTTTTCATCAGGAGAGTGCTTACTAACGATGATTTTCCTCCCAAAAGAATAATCAAAGTAAAAGAGATCACTCCTTTTATTTAGTTTTGACTTGCTAAAAGGGGGAGTCACTTAAAGCAAGATTGAATATTCCTTTTATCAATATCACTAATAATAGAGAACCTCTCTTTTATCAATATATTCCTAATAATAACTTAAAATAATCCAGTAATGAAAACCAACATACCCATGGTGCAGGTAGTACACGTGCTTCAACACTAGCAAGCCTCTCATCGATTTTAATCCCAAACTCTTGAGCATATGGATCAGTATGATATGAATTATGATGCACAGTCTGAAAAAAAGAACCAACATAGGTGAGACCACCATAGACAATAGTTTCGCAGCATACTCAAATATGGTGAGACTGCCATGCCTGATAAGAGATCAGGCATGGTCATTTCAAACAACCAGCAACAAACACACAAAAAGTTAGAGCAAGAGTGCTTTACTACGAGCAGAAAGTTAGAATCTTAGACCACACAAAGTTGCTATCAAACACAGAAAAGATTATCATCCATATCCACTCCCAAAAGTTCTAATAGGGAATCACTACGAGCAGATATAAGATCTACTGAAATACCCCTCAGAAAATTGATACAGGTTCAAGATTTAATAATTGGTGAATCCCCAAACGTATTCGATTCTAAAGTACCCAATTCTTTAATTTCACACATTGAAATGTTACTTTCTCCCTTTTCCAGATTCACAATCCACGGTTGTCCAATCACAACCTTTTATGTTCAAATTACATATCCGAAGAAATCAGTATCAACCCTAAGAAACATTCAAATCATAGCATAGCGGATATTAATCATATTTCACAAAGGCATACAAGGCCTCTAGTAATTGCATAAGGAAGACACGTGGACACATTATACATGTAAAGACTATCACAAAGACGGACAAACCTGCAGAATATCTCGCTCTCTTTCTTGGGGACGCTGACAAGTGACCTTCAGTAAGGCAGTAATTTGCCGTTCATTCAATCTTTTGGAGTATCTTTGACCCTCGACAATTTTGCAAACCTGCGGAATTGATAGACATCACACAATTCAAAATTTATAAAGATACAGTAATGTTTTTACACAAACTGATGTTAATATCACAGCCAATAACCTCCATAGGCAAATAGTTTGGTCTTTGCTGGTTGCCAACTTGCAGACATGGCCACTGTGTATGTTGAATGTTAAAACCGTAGGTCTCATGGAAGTACTGAACAACAGACTTCATAGTGCCGCTTTCATCAACAGGGAAACTGGATCAAAAGAAAATAAGTAAGTGAATTCCTTTGTCAGACTCCATTAGCAAGCAAAACACATAACAGACAACCAACGAAGCCTTACGTAAGCTCCCTAGTAGCTTGTGATGTTAACCCAGAAATTCTGTATTTTCTGCGCATGTTACCCCGGTGTGTGACTTCCACTTTAACCCCTCTTAAAGCCTTCTTAATCTGTCGGTCCAAAGAGGAAAAGAGCAAAGAACAGTAAAAAGGCTGAGAGAAACAGAAACATGACAGCTTTGCCTATTTGAAGGGTAAGTTAGTTACAACAGGAGCAGAGAAGCTACTTAAACCAAGAGTTTCTCATAAGTTGCAACAAGCAAATAGTCAAGGGGAAATCATTTAAACAAAAACCAGAACTTTCTAAAAAAAAAAGAATAATTTATTATACAAATTTATTACCCAGACTTCAAACAAAATGCTACCAGCACTCTACATTAGCCATGAATCAATAAAAGAAGGCATGGGCACAGAATCAACATAAAATGTACTTGAGAAAAAACATACGGAGTATTTTTTAAGAGTCAAAGCCAACATAACACGTAACTGAGATTACAAAAAAAGGCTTTAAAATCTACCTTGACTCTATCAGAATCAGATAGAGGTCTGGAAGTCACATCCCTATTAAGCAGCTGAGTAACAAAGTCGATGACAGGCAATGGCTCAATGAAAGCAGTGGAAGACATATCTACATCATCAGACAAACAAGTCAAGGTTGAAGAACAAGCAAGAAGACATTGTAAAAACATCATAATTCAGATCAACTAAACCGGAAATGAGGCGAAAAGCATTCGGAAAAATCACCAATATTCAGAGATAACCCCATTTGGGTTGGTCGAATACTCTGATAGAATCCACGCCAGCTCTCCAGACCATCTCCTAGTGGCTCCCTTCGCCCAAGATGAGGTGAATAGAATGAGCGGCCAACTGGTGAGAAACTGCAGATTCAAACAAACAGTCGGAACAAATAACACGAAAGACAAGATGAAGCACCAAGGAAAAATAAAAATGAAGAATCACAACACACCGAGAAGTGGGCAATTCACGCAATACTATATCAAGCACTTGAAGAGCTTCTTGAGGTGCATCTGCCTGACGACCTTGTAAGAACATGCCTAGATGATGCAGGTCCACTCGTGCAGCAAGTTTGATCACAACTTTGAAGTCTCTTTCTCTTCTGTTAAAACAAGTATTCATCTACATCAAATAATAGAATCATGGATAACATCAAAGTGAAAATAATGGACCAGGGTTACCAACCTTGGTGCCCCGGACCCGTCGTCCTCATCAACAAGGGAAATCTTGAACTCCTTAATAGTAAATGGAAGCGGACCAGCTGTATAAAGACTTTTTCTTCCATCATATGCAGGCAATCTCTTTCCAAGATGAGATTCTCTGTAGAGCTTCACCAATTGCCCCATGACAGCGCGATTGACACCCCGTGATGTCACCTCTGGCGTAATTGAAACCTGTAAAGTAATTCAAGAACTCAAATCCCCCGGAGATCTATGTTAATCTGACACTTCACCTAGACTCCTGTCGAGTCAACAAGACACTTTGGCACTTCAATGAAGGCCCGTAATCTAACTCTGGCAGCATGTCAAATCTGCCGTTACAGCAGACTCTAAGTATATTAAAGAGATAATAAGTTCAGAAAAGAATTACATCGTATTGGTGCAAATCCTTATCGGGTAACTGCGCAAAGAAGTGATTTGCTTTCACAATACATCTGACTCCAGTGCTACCCTTCCCAGGTCGAAGAGGGAACCTCACTGCTTTGCTACTGACAGGCAAAGGCTGAATAGCCTGAGAAGAAGATGGGCCTTCTTGGACAGACAGTTGCTGCAACTGCTGCTGAACCTGTGAAGGGCCAGCCTGCGCAGGTGGCGCAGGAGAACTAGCCTCAGCCAGTTCAGCAGGAGGCACAGCCATTGCTTGAGGCGGCATCCCCCCAGGTTGAAAGGGAGCCTGGGAAGCTTGGTGCTGCTCGGGAACTGGAGGACGGAATGGCCCACCCATAGGACCACCACCACGGCCGCCACCAGCGCTGCTACCGCCACGGCCCTGAGGCTGACCACCACCTCTACCTTGGAACTCTGGCGGAGGTCCACCATACTGCTGAGGCACCATGCCACCACGCTGCCCACTCCCACGTCCTCCACGGCCTCCTTGAGGACCCTGGGGAGCCAATCCTCTTCCTCCACCTTGTTGACCCCCAACAACTTGTTGTGGAGGCATTGGTTGGCCACCACCACCTCTCCCACCTGCATATTGTGGAGGCATTGGTTGGCCGCCACCACCTCTCCCACCAGCTTGCTGTGGAGGCATTGGTTGGCCAGGACCACCTCTCCCACCAGCTTGTTGTGGAGGCATTGGTTGGCCGCCGCCACCTCTCCCACCAGCTTGTTGTGGAGGCATTTGTAGGCCGCCACCACCTCTCCCACCAGCTTGTTGTGGAGGCATAGGCTGACCGCCACCACCTCTCCCACCACTAGCAGATTGTTGTGGATGCATAGGCTGACCTCCACCACCTCTCCCACCAGTACCTCCAACAGCTTGCGGCGGCATTGGTTGACCACCGCCTCCTCTTCCAGCATTACCCCCAGCTTGCTGAGGATTAGAGCTCTCTCCTACCGCAGATTGATCAGTTCTCTTCTTCCTCACCATATTGAGTCAACTGCTATAACAAACATCATTAAAGAAAAACATAAGTCATGGCGAGCATACATGAATAAAACATCAATGGTAAAACAACACCGAAAAAAATAAACCTTTAAGAAAAAAGACACATTCGACAATCGAGTATAATAGAGACGGATATCATAAAAGGAGTACCTTCCAAACTATATCTCACATGTAACTTGTGAGACAATTTCAACACTAACGAAATCAACAATCAGCAAATACAAAATCAGGGTGTAATGGTTGCATCACCCATCTCAAACAGTCAGAAAACACAAAATCACCCTTCAGCAATACCCATTATCGTCAACTAAACTCTGTACATTTTAAGCATATAGAACCACACAATGTACATAACCAGTACTTAAAACGACGAGATACGAGAAAATAAAGCATAAACAACTAGTGAGAAACCGTCTCGTACAAGTATTTGCGAAAATGTAGTTCACAGCATGCAAAATAAGTACTCTGTAACTACCTCTCTAACAAAAAAAATCACTACATATCATCAAAGTTAAAATCTAGTAATAATAGCGCTCAAAATCGACGAATTACAACAAAAACCGTAAACAATTTCAGCAATCAAGCAAAGTTTTACAAACAGATGAAAAACCTAACAATTTCCGACAAACCCTAACTCCGAAACCAACTCAAAATCAAACAATCAAAAGCATAAAACCCCAAATTGAAGCACAAATTACACAAACACAAAAACAATCACAAAAAGAGGACAAAAACATGAACGATCTAACACAAAATAACAACAATCGAATCAAATTCGAACACAAGAGAAAATACAAAAGGGGTAAAATCGAAAGGGGAAAATCACAGATCTAAGGAAATTAGGGGAGAATAAAGTGCAATGATTGAGAAAAATTAGGGTTTATACCGGAAAAGGAATAGGGTTTTTTTTTCCTTCGAAATTAAGATTATGGCCGTCTGAGAAGAAACCACCAGTGAAAAATGAAGAGAGAGAAAAAGAAAAAGGAGAGAATATGGAGAGACCCTCAAATGTTGTCAAGTGTTTATATAGGAGAATACATTGGAAATGCTTTCACCAACGTTAAGGTTATCCCTTTGTGGGTATAGTGTTGGCCGCCTCGGATACCGATATCGTCTCAGGTTAAAATAATTTGAAGTAAATCTAGGGATGTATTTCTGTTAATAATGATACGATTTTAGAGTTGATAATATGGATTTGATTTGATATGATTTAATTCATCTTTCGGATGGACAAAAAAAGGTTATTCGGTTGTGTGTAGTGTTGTTGGTCGCTTCGGATACCGATACCGTCTCATGTTAAGATAATTTGAAATAAATCTGAGGATGTATTTCTGTTATGGGTGCTGTTTGGCCAAGTTTATGCGAAAATGTTTTTACTTATCAGAAGGAGTTTTTTCATAAACTACATTTTGGAAAAATTGGGGTTGTTTGGCCTAATTTTTGTAAAAGTAGTTTCTTAACAAATAGATGTGTTTGACCTACTTCTTATTTTCCAGCTTTTTAGTTTTTTCATTTTTTCTTTTTAACTAACATTATTAATAATATTGTTTTTAAATACGAAAATACTTATGTTAAAAAATTTACAAATTTGGTAAAGTTGCATAATTACTCTCCATTTTAAGAACTTCAAGCAAATCTACAATTCATGACATATCTAACATCATACAAAGTAGTCGTAACAAAATAAATTGTTAAGACTACACATCCTCGTCAGAAATAAATGTTAGAAATCATATTTCATATCATACTAATATCACATATTAGTGTTTAAATTTATAGTCATAAATTAGATCTTATGCATGCAATATTAAAAACATAAGATTAAGAAAATCGGGTTTCTCACCATCACTTATGGACCGATTTAGGGCACAAGTAAGGTCTCCTACCTTGACTTGTTCTTGAGCAATAACACATTGGATGATCCTCCAAAATCCGATCGATTTATAATGAAATCGATGCC
>JAGPOY010001270.1:0-18064 GCA_018983105.1 Silene uniflora
ATATTTGATTAAATCCTTCGAATCTAGTCCTTAGTTCTTGCTTTCTTTGATTTAATAGTAGTGTTTTAGTGTCATAATCCAATCACCCTTTTGTTTGACTAAACTTTGAATCCTAAAAAGCTAAGTGTAGGCACACCATCCTTTGGGTTCGACCTTGACTTCCGCTTTACTAGCTTAAGTTGAGTATTACAAATATTGTTTGGTGACGGGAATTAGAACGACGGATTTCCGCCTCATCAGTTAGTTAGTCATAAATGTATAGTTAGTCAATGTAACTAACTCTAAACATTGCTTTGTATATAAGTTAATCCTGTAACTAACTCTGATTAAGTTAATCAAAATATCTCTTCTATTTACACCTTCTCTCTCTAGAAACCTTTCTTGAGCTCTTCAAGCTCCAACAATGGCGGATTGAGACGATTTCACATGGTATCAATCGCTAGGAATTACGTCGTCTTCTTCGATTCTGGATTCTTTACTCTTTCCGCTTCAATTACTGGAGTTAATTCGATCTTTCGTCTGGTATAATTCTTGATTTCTCTCGAATTTTTCGTTCGATCAAATTTGACCTGATTTTGTTTTCGCTTCCGCTCATCTCATTAGCTGTAATCGTTCATTTGTTCTTCTATTCTTGCTTGATTAGTCTGAATTTTACCTAAATTCTTCATTTTTCGCAAGTCTTTGATCATTTCTTTACACAACTCACATAAAAATCATAAAAATGTCTACTCCTTCTAATCCTTATGCAATCTATGATGATCCTTTGCATTTGATTCCTACTGATCAACCTTCAACGGTTGACTGAAAAAAAGTTTTCTGGTATTAATTTTGTGTCCTGGAAACGAGAGGCTTATCTCGCTTTAATCTCAAAGAATAACGAAGGATTTCTTGACGGTCCTTGTAAGGAACCTGCTGTTAATGATCCTA
Source organism: Silene uniflora (assembly GCA_018983105.1). NCBI lineage: Eukaryota > Viridiplantae > Streptophyta > Magnoliopsida > Caryophyllales > Caryophyllaceae > Silene > Silene uniflora. Next base: position 928 of record JAGPOY010001270.1, read on the forward strand.
AACACAAGCATTGGATTCCTGTTGATATTCTTGTTCGGAGATGGATTTCTAATTCTTTAGTTCAAGAAATTAAGGAATCTGTTGAGTTTGCTAGAAGTGCACAGGAACTTTGGGCTGAGCTTAATGATAGATATGGCCAGACTAATAGCATTGAAATTTATCACATACGTAAAGAAATGAGTTCTATTTCTCAAGACAATTCCCCATTGGTAGAATACTATAGCAAACTTAAGAGATCTTGGGAGAATCTTGATAGTTTAGATCCTATTCCTGTGTGTACTTGTGGAGCATTAGACAAATGTTCATGTTCCTTATTGAAGAAGATGTTGGATAGAGAAACTCACTCCAAATTGATTCAGTTTCTGATGGGGTTAAACCAAGGATTTGATAATGTAAGGACTAATGTGTTGTCCATGGATCCTTCTCCTCCTTTGAACAAGGCTTTCTCTTTGTTGCAAAGGATTGAGAAACAGAAGCAGCTCTCTGAGGCTGCTGATACTATAGCTGAGGCCAATGCTTATAATAGTTCTAGAACTACTGACAGTAAGGGGCCACATTGGAAGAAGGCTAAGACTGATCAGCCTGCTGAAGTTAAAACTTGCACTAATTGTCAGAAAGATGGTCATGAGATGTCTGACTGTAATAGGCTCAAGACTTGCTCCTATTGTCGAAAGAAAGGTCATGCAGTGGAGTACTGCTATGAACTTGCTGCTCTGCAGGATGCCAAGTATGGTGGGGGCAGAAGAGGTGGCTTTCCTGCTAGGGGAGGCTATGGTGCTAGAGGTGGCTATAATCCTAGAGGTGGCTATAATTCTAGGCCAGCTGATGCTCATTATTCTAATGGCAGAAATGTTTACAGGAGGTCTGCCAATAATGCTGAGATTGCTCATAATGCTAATACTTCTGATGCATCTGGTGTGGGTGATGAATTTTCTCCATTGGATTATGAGGAGGTTCCAGTTAATGCTGCTGTTGGTAATGGTTCTCAGAATGCTCAATCTACTCAGACAAGTCATTATGATGATCAAATGCTGGATGGGATAGCTGATTCTATTTACCAGAGGGTCATGAATTCTTTTACTACCACACCAGCTACATCATCTGTTAATTTTGCAGGTATAATACCTGATTCTCATGCTTTTGCTGTTAATGATTTTTACAGTAAAGATAGTTGGATTGTGGACACTGGAGCATCTGATCAGATGACTCCATTTGAGGATCTGTTTTTTGATGTGCACAAATTAGTCAAACCTATTCACATATCTTTACCAGATGGGACTGTTAAAACAGTTCATAAAGCTGGTACTATGAAGGTCAATGACCATGTCATTCTGAAACCTGTTCTAATTGTACCTGACTTTAAACAGAATCTATTGTCTGTTGGTAAACTTCTTGAAAAATCCCCTTAATTGTTCTCTTTACTAAGACTCTTTGCTTTTTCCAGGACCTTTCAAGTAAGGTCATCAGGGCAAAAGCAGAGAAGGTTGCTGGACTGTATAGATTGCAAGTTCAGGATGCAACTTATTTTAGGTCTTCTAATTTTCTTAATCAAAAAGACTGTAATGCTGTAGCTAAGCATCTATGTAATAAGGCTAGTTTCCAACTATATCATGATAGATTTGGTCATTCCTCTGTAGAGAAACTAAGCCATGTACCAGGACTGAATGTCGCTGGATCTAAGGATTTTTTTTGTGAAACTTGTATGATGTTTAAACATCATAAACTGCCTTTTAATAGGAGTGTTTCTCATGCTTCTCATTGTTTTGATCTCCTTCATATTGATCTTTGGGGACCATATAAGGTTCATAGTTTGAATGAGGCTTAGTCCTTTCTCACTGTTGTAGATGATTGTTCTAGATGCACTTGGACTTACTTAATGCATAATAAGTCTCAAACCCCTGGTTTATTGATGAGAGATTTCCTTAATATGGTTCACACTCAGTTTGGTAAGGATGTCAAAGTTATCAGGTCTGACCATGGTACAGAGTTTATTCAGCATACCTGTGATACAATGTTTAAGGGGAGAGGCATTTTGCATCAAAAGAGTGTTGTTGGAAGGCCTCAACAGAATGGTCGTGTGGAAAGGAAACACAGACATCTTGTTGAGACAGCTAGGACTTTAAGATTCTATGCTCATTTACCTATCAAGTTCTGGGGAGAGTGTATACTGACAGCCACACATCTCATTAACAAAATGCCCACACCCATTTTAAATTGGAAATCACCTTTTGAGATTTTGATGAAGGAAAAACCCTCTTATGATGAGTTGAGGGTCTTTGGTTCCTTGTGTTTTGCCACTATGCCAATCACTCATAGGGATAAGTTTGGCAGCAAGGCAAGGAGATGCATTTTTATTGGGTATCCATATGGTGAAAAAGGCTATAAATTGTATAATCTTGACACTCACAAAGTATTTGTCAATAGAGACGTTGTGTTCAAGGAACACATTTTCCCTTTTCAGAAAATTACAACTCCAAATAAAGGTGTTGACAATAATCTGCAACATCCATTAGTAGACTATAATATTCCCCTAATTTCTCATTCAAATACTAATATACATAATACAATAAATTCCAATAATAATACAAATAATGTTCCCACTTCAACAGATGATATCTTCATTCCCAATAATACACATTCTGATAATCATTCACATACTCACAATAATCATCATCACTCTGAAACTCTTGACAGTGGTCAGAGTGGTCCTCATAACATTCTCATACCTCATTCAGGTTCTCACTCTCATACTTCTGAGACTCAAGAGATTACTGTCAGGAAATCCACTAGATCAAGACAGTTTCCTGACAGGTTTAAGGAATTCCAGTGTCCTTTCAAACCTGTAACTCAGCAGACTCCTGCTGCAGAAACAAGTAACAATAGTTCTCAGTCCAATGCATTCCATGCTACTGTGCTCAAAGGGATTGAAGACTATGACAGTTCCTATCTTGCTTCACTGGCCAATGTATTTCAGGTCTCTGAACCTGCATGCTATGCACATACCAAGGACAATCCCAATTGGATTGAGGCCATGAACAAGGAACTCAATGCTTTAGAGTCCAATCAGACTTGGGACTTAGTACCTTTACCTCCAACTCACAAGCTGGCTATTGGGTCCAAGTGGGTGTATAAAATCAAACACAGAGCTGATGGCACTATTGAGAGGTATAAGGCCAGACTTGTGGCAAAGGGCTTTAGTCAAGTCATGGATAAAGACTACAAAGCCACTTTTTCTCCTGTGGCTAAATTCACCACTGTTAGGGCTTTGTTGGCTGTGGCATCTGCTAAGAAATGGCCCTTACATCAGCTTGATATCAACAACTTCCTACATGGATACCTTGAGGAAGAAGTCTATATGAAGCCTCCAGAAGGTTATCAGAAAGCCACTCCAAGACTTGTTTGCAAATTAAAAAAATCCATATATGGCCTCAAACAATCCTCAAGACAATGGAACATTGAACTTACAAAGCATTTAGTTGGCTTAGGTTTCAGACAGTCAAGGGAGGATTACTCATTGTTTATCAAAGAAACTGACACAACTTGCCTCATGGCTTTGGTCTACGCTGATGACATTTTACTCACTGGAAATGATGTTGCAGGCATAACACACACTAAATCCAGTTCGGATACCAAGTTCACCATTAAAGATCTTGGTTTGATGAGGTATTTCCTGGGTTTAGAAGTGGCAAGAAATGACACAGGGCTAATGCTGAACCAGAGAAAGTACATACTTGACATTCTTACTGATTTGAAAATGGAGAATTGTAGCACTTCTGAATTTCCCTTGCCTCGAGGTTTGAAGTTATCAATAGATACAGGAGAAATCATGGACAAACCTGAGCATTACAGGAGGTTAATAGGCAGGTTGTTATACTTGAATCTCACGAGGCCTGACCTCTCTTATTCTGTCCAGCATCTTTCTCAATTCCTCAGTCAACCAAGATTGCCACACTTTCAAGCTGCTCTACATGTTGTCAGGTACCTCAAAGGCACTATTAACACTGGCCTATTTTACCCTGCTGATAATGATATGAACATCACTGCATATAGTGATGCAGAATGGGGAACTTGTGCCTTCAGTAGCAGATCTTTAAGTGGCTATGCTGTGTTTCTGGGCAACTCTCTCATTTCCTGGAAAACTAAAAAACAGAAAACTGTGAGCAAGAGCACGGTTGAAGCTGAATATAAGAGCATGTCGTTTGTGGCTGCTGAACTGGTTTGGGTATGCTTTGCTGACCGATATGCATCTTGTTCCATCACTACCCATACCATTATTTTGTGACAACAAAGCCTCACTGCATATCACAGAAAACCCGGTTTTTCATGTGACAACAAAGCCTCAATGTAGACTGTCATTTTGTCCGTGATAAATTCCAAGAGGGACTCCTTACCCCAAGGCATGTACGGACTGGATTGCAATTAGCTGACATCATGACAAAGCCCCTTGGCGCTCAACAACATTGCTTCTTGTCTGCCAAGCTTGGACTGAAGTTGATTACTTCCATTCCAGCTTGAGGAGGGGATATGAAATAGTCTACATAACTAACAAGATTAGTTAGTCTAACCATGGTTAGTTAGTCACAAATGTATAGTTAGTCAATGTAACTAACTCTAAACATTGCTTTGTATATAAGCTAATCCTGTAACTAACTCTGATTAAGTTAATCAAAATATCTCTTCTATTTACACCTTCTCTCTCTAGAAACCTTTCTTAAGCTCTTCAAGCTCCAACAATGGCGGATTGAGACGATTTCACAAAGCGAGACAGGCCGCATGTGCCCGACTTTTAAATCATACTCCGATCCCTCCCTTTCAATGCACTTTTCTTATATTGTACTGGTATCAATCGTCAATTAAAATGAGCAACGAATATCCTATTGTAAACCTTAGGATGTAAAGCATCAAAATGCAGAATATGCGCATGAGTAATTGAGTACTAGTGTACTAGTAATTTCGTAATATTTGTTTGGATATGTAGGAAAACGTACCAACGTTCTAACACAAATCATGTCGAAAGAGCAAGATCATTTCCGGTTATCTCAATGAGAATCGTTAAAACTAGCTAAGTTGATAATATAATAAAAATTCATTAATGTTAAATGGTTTCTTATCGCAGCCGCTAACTTAGGTGTGCACTAGGTAAATTTCTACCTTTAGCTATTGGGTATCACGGGGTTTATTAATTGTAAAATACTATTGTTATTTTTGAGAAGATATTTCTAAAATTTTATCATCATGTAAAATTGAAAGATATACTTTATTATTTTTAGTGAATAAATCTTAGAAATATTATCCAGCTTATATAATTTCTTTTCGTGTGCGTTTAATTAGGATACACGTTAAAAAATCCATTTTATAATAACATAAATAAATAATTATTTTAAATATAACAGCCTATTTCAGATAGTCACCGTATAAGACCGTCTTACTCATTAACCCGTAGAAAACTTCTCGTATACTATGGTGGGGACTTAAATGTTAAACCTCATAACTCGTCACATAAATATAAAGTAAAGTTTAGTTCAAACTCTACAAAACAAACTCAACATACATTTTAGCCGACCTCCTCTAAGCTCTATAAGTTCTAACTCAAAAACATTCATTTTCCACAAATTAACTACATAATTACATAATATTAATAATGAAGGGGTGGAATATAAACAAAGTTTCGGAAAATACGATGAAATATTGCTTAAAAGAGAAGAAACCTTGTGTTTGGTGGGTAGATAAATACTTCAAAGATTGTCTATGCAATTTAAAGGATGAATTATCATTTGCATTTGGGTTAGTTAGTTTGGTTGCTTGGGGAGTTGCTGAAGTTCCTCAAATTATCACTAATTTTCAAACTAAGTCTAGCCATGGTGTCTCTCTTACCTTCCTCCTCACTTGGTTTGTTGGGTATGTTCTCAAATTCATGTCCTTTTTGCTTTATTAAACTAATCTTTCGGAAAATTTAAGATAGTACTGAGTTTCGGTATCACAATTTTAGGTATATTTTAATCAGTAAATAGTACATGTACGTAAATGATCTGATACTTTGTATTATATCACGAGTAGCCGGGTCTTCTGTAAAATGATTTTACGATAAAATATTAAAATCATCTTCTAAAGACATTGAAGCCCGTGGCTGAACTAAGGGGACTAGTAGAGGCTCTCGCCTGTGCTAGAGAGCGAGAATTTTGAGATTTTTTGTTAAAATCTCCAATTATTTCTATTTTACCTTGTAGTATTATTACTAGTTCGCCCCAGAGATTTTTCGTCTATGCTAACTTCAAGTCCTGAGTCCCCCGCTAACGTTGAGTTTTATGTAAAACCGTATTAGCCGAGAACTTGTGTTTATGTATCGTAGCTTAGCTTGTTTTAATTCGTGGTACGACTTGGGGTACGTAATTGTTTCATTTTTTTTTTAATTTTTTTTTTTTTATAATGGTTTTTGGGTGATCCAATTTTCTTTTTGTGCGTTAACCTTGTAATTTACCTCTCTATTACAGGGATATTTTTAATCTAATCGGGTGTCTGCTAGAGCCTGCAACGGTACGTGAACGGCTTTTTTTATTTATTTTTCTTATATAATAATGTATTGTACATAATTTTTTTGTTTTTTGGTTAAAACAGTACATATATATATGATCAGCCTTATTATTACTTTATCACTTAAGCTAGTTGATATTTACCACGTACAACAAGACGATGTAGTAATTAAACTTATGTACGGAGTAGTATCGAGTTTAATTTAAGTTGTTTTGTGAAATTGCAGCTGCCTACTCAGTACTACACAGCACTGGTGAGTGTCTATTTCTCAACATGCAACAACACCTTTTAATTGTTTAATGTACTTCTTAAGTTTATGAAGCTAGATTTTTTAAGTTGAGAAAAATGTATGAAAATTTTGTGGAAAATGAAAATGTAGTGCAATTTTGAACGGTAAAAAAATAGATGTGATATACACCAAAAGACAGATGGTATGACGCTTGGTGATGTGGCCAGCATGCATGCAATGCTTCCCTGATTTTATTGATAATGTTTTATGTAAAAAGTAATGATTATCATCAATCAATGAGCTCTAAATTTAATGGTGTCTTTGGATGTTTACACTTTCTTATAACACTTTCTTCTTTATTTATGTTTATCTTTAGTAGTCGGTAAATCCTTTTGTTCTTGAGGAGAGGGTTTGACGTGGTCTAAGCCTAGTGCGTTTATATTGAATTTAGTACTACATCGACTAATAGTAACACATGGCCTTAAGTCGACGGTAAAGGACAAAATTATACGAGTATTTTCAAATCTCTACTTAGTTTAATGCGTCGTTTTTAAAATTTATTGGCACGATAGATATAAAAAAAATAAGATAAAATTTTGATTCGGAGAAAGGTGATAAAATTCGTGGCATACGATCATGTTTAAACTCGCTATACTAGCAATTAAGCTTGCAAGTAACATTAGTTTCTTTTTTTTTCTTTTCTTTTTTTTTCATTTACATGGAATTTGTGGAGCATACAATATTTACATTTTACTGCTCTATTACAGCTTTACACAATAAGCACAATAGTGCTGATATTGCAGAGCTTGTACTATGACCACGTCTATAGCTGGTTGAAATGTCGTCATAATAGAGCTCATATTGAGGTAACAATGTCCTTATTTTGTTCTACATTATTATCTTTATTTTTTTAATGTTATTTTTCAACATTAGCCCGTAATTTTGTCGTCGTAACATAAAAAACGGAATGAAGAGATTACAAGTTAGTAGGACGACTATTACTATCTCAAAAAAAAGATCCCGGTAAATCGGTAATATTCACACAATTTAATGAGTAATGACGAGTAGCAACGTGTCTAAATGCCCATCTATTTTAAAGTTTTGTTTATGTTAATGTTGTAGATTGAAGAAGAGAAAAAACCACTTAATCCAAAGACAACAACTGATGATCAGCAAAGTATCCCGATTCCAACTAACCCAGTAAGAGCATCCCCGCGAAGATACTACATGTATGTTCTAGACTGTTCGTGATGTATCATTAACCGATTAGATAGTATGTTCAATCATCTGTGGTAATTAAATGCCGCCTTGGGTCAGGCCAACGTGCGTTATTTGTGGTTCATGGACAAGGGCGCTAAATGGTTAGGGGGTTAACAAGGTCCTATCGGCGATATGGCCTAAAAACATCTCTACTTTTCAATTGTCTAAGATCTAATCTAAATGCAATGTTAAGCGAAATACAGCAGTTAAATTCCTGTGCATTAGAAATTGGTAGTGGAGCTAAATATATAAATGTATATTCTACTTTTCAAAAAAAAAAAATGTATATTCTAGTCATACTTTATAAAATGCTGAAAAAATGCAGGTCGGCAAGGTCTCTAGCTGGGAGTGACACACCTCCATTCCGATCTTATCTACGGTCAGGTCCACAGAGTGGTCCTTCAGCTCTAGGACTTAATTACCAGTCATCTTCCGATGATGACGAGCCAGTTCCCGTTCCTATCCCTCGCAGGAAAGGCTCAAGCCAACCCAGAGACATTCCACATTCTGTAAGTCCTTTTGTGGCTATTGTGTGTTTTGCTAGATTTCTCGGTCTTTAGCTATAAGGAGTACCTATGTCAAGTTGTCAACAGGATTAGTAATCAGACTCGATCTTGAGCTTAACGTATTTCTCGCGCCAACCACAAGTCACGCATGAAAAAAACCGTAGAAGCTTTAAATTGATACAAAAAACATTTTTTTCTCACAAGTCGTAGACTTTTGTCATTTTAGGATATTAAAGTATTTATTGGGCCTCAACCATCGCCATTAAGATGTTCTGAAAAGTCGAATGTTATCTTCCTTAAACAAACATTCCCGGATCCGTACAGAATTTAGTGCCACTAATTGTATTATTTGTATAGTTGATGACTTGCTGTCTTTGTCAATTCTGGGACCCCTGCTAGCTTGAATATCTATGAAAGGTGCTAAAGAAATCCCAATAATACCAAATATCTTCTATTTTACTAACAAATATGCGGAAACTCGAGTGCGTTTACGATGTTATAAAGTTGATATATACGTTTGCTATTTGTCTTCTGGCTCAATGAAAGTAACATGTCCAAAACAATCATATTCTTATCCATAGACGAGATAAGATTGCTACATCCCCTCAAAGTGCAGCATGGGTAGCTGTTGGATATACATGTCGAACTTAGAGTTTCTAATACTTCGTGGTGTGAGTGTCATCGTTATCATCTTCTCATCAGTGTCGTAAAAAGACTTTCAGTAAATGGTCGGATGTACGCAACCTTTTCACGGTAGTAAAAAAGGGGCTAATCGGAAGTGACCACGGCAGTAAGTCAATAACGTAAGATGTAAAATCCGAAAGATTTTAACTCATTTTTGTTATATGCATCCTCAAAGAGTAAAGAAAAGTTTGCTGCAATATATAGGCTGCTCGAGGAGCAATGGTGGCTGCCGCAACTGCCAACTTGCCGTTCCAAGGCAATGCATTATCTGAAGCATACATGGGACTCACAGGGAGACGAATTCTAAGTGTATGCATCATTAGATATATGAAAACTTGCAGTACATAGTAATCACTCGTAGGAATAAAAAAAAAGCGAGGACTAAGAAGTTGTGACCTTATTTGCAGGAACGTAGTTTTGAGCATAATGCTGTGGGGCAGTGGTTAGGATGGTTGATGGCTGCAATTTACATGGGCGGCCGAGTTCCTCAGATTCTCTTGAATGTCAGGCTTTCTTCTTGAACCCTGTTTGATGATATACAAGTTAGAAGATGTAATTACTTCAAATTCTAAATTGTAATTTCCGAAACTAACTGTGGTGGTTGTCTCTGTCGAGCAGATCAGAAGAGGAAGCGTTGAGGGACTGAATCCGTTGATGTTCATATTTGCTCTTGTTGCAAACGCCACCTATGTCGCTAGGTACAACCGGCCTTTCTTTTCTGATGGAAATATCTCAATTCCCTTGTAAAATCATTCACTCTGAGCTGACATTGGGTGTGTTCCAAATGCAGCATTTTGGTAAGAACTACAGAGTGGGAGAGCATTAAACCAAATATGCCATGGCTGCTGGATGCTATAGTTTGCGTGGCGCTTGATTTTTTCGTATCCTTGCCCGTTGAGCTAAAAAAATTTTATTTCACACATACCATAATAAACACTACTCAGTACTATATAGGTCGGGTGTACATAGTCTTACCCATATGGTTACCCGTATTTCTACAGAACTGATTTAGAATTGCGACCGTAGGATACCAGTTATAAAACATATCATGCTTGTTATAAAATGGTTTATTAACCTTAACCGAGCTTGTTTTACAAGATAATTATGCAGTACGTCTACTATCGATATCTCAGGAGGAACTCGAGGGAGGAAGTGCAGGATGACTACTACGAGGAGGCGCAAAAGGCTATTGTTTCCTAAGTGTAATATGTATAGTTTTATTATTACTAATGTGCGGATTGTATTATAGAATATGAGTGATTGTATTTTTCTTTCATGTATTTAGAGACTGTAGCATGACATCTTGGTTATCAATATATTCAGTTTACCGACGGGATTCTACTGTTTCTTCCCACTGTCATTGAAATCGTTACAACAGTGGTAAATTTTAGTTTCAGGTAAAAACTATTAAGAGAACAAACTGGTAATTCTTGTACTGTTAGGCTATACTCATAAGCTCAATCACATTCTTGATTCTTCATGTGATCATGTCTTAGAGGAATACAAGCATCCTACATTCTGCAAATGGCCGCAGGCCCATAGATGGCAAAAAATGGGGACTAGTCCAACGGTGTTGACTATCTCGAAGCACTATACTATAGGATAGCCCGATACTTGATATCGTATAATCCGAGAATTTCATGAGACAAACCTAATCTCACCCGAAAGCCAATACCGTTAACAACCCATGTAGTCCCGACCTGACTCCAACAAAAATTAACTTGAAATGACCCTTGACCCGATAATTTCTTGCTCTAGAGATGACCCGATAATAATCGCGCAATAACTATCCAAATAAAATCGAGTATATAGCATCAAAAGGGAAAAAAAATACATAAGGAAATAGCTTAAACATAAATATTAGTCTCTACTTACAAATACGGACTATAATATTAAAGAATGTTATGCTAATTTGACCAGATAAGAACCGGAACAATCCCGACCCCATTTATCATGTGATACCAAGTTATAGACCTACGCCACGATGACCCAATGTAAACCCGATTCAACCCAAAGGGCAATATTGATTCGAATGACCCAACACATATTAACCCAATCCATAACTCAGTGACCCGACATAACCATACTATATAGCACCTTCACATTGTCGATAAATTTCACAAATCCAAGTACGATATACAGCAACCACCAACGATCACCCTTGCAACCATTCCAAGTAATCCACATACCCAATTTGGCAAGGGCTCTCTTACTATTATTTCCCAATGAGTCATCTTCTGCATAGCAATGTTTTGCCTTATCAATTTCCGCCTCAATCTCCAAATCACTTTGTTCTATGTAGTACCACACATTCACTCATGGGCTCAAATTAGTAAAGAACAAAAGTCTGGTAATCCAAAAGGATATGGTCGAGGATGTGAGTTGGGACTTGGGAGCACTGGGACGCTTACAAGGGGCCGAGACGAAGTGGGAGTGGAGGTTGTCGAGGCAAGAAGAACAGAGAAGGATAAACTTGAGCGCGGCAATCGACCCTGAAGGAAGGTGGACGTTTCAGCCATTACTTTGTTAATGGCAACTGAGTGTACACAGCTTTAATGAGATGCCACAGTAGACTAATCAGTTGCCATTAACAAGGAAAGCAAGGTGGACGTTTCAGAATGTCTAAAACTAAATGAACCTAGCAACAATGACATGCTAAATGACCCAAACCCTCTTAATATAGACATCGGTTGGATCTCATGTACCTAAGGATGCAGTCTAGCGGAAGCTCCGATAATAAAACCTACGGAGTATACAAGTAGGCCTTTCATCATAAGATATAAAATCTGCATCCTAGTATCTCAAAGGCTGAATCTATCACGTATGCATCTTTACTGCGTTATTGAACTACACATAGAAGATGAAGAAGAATGAAAAATTAAAGTGCACTAAGAAATATGTTGTTCAATAGACACAAGCACACAGAGTTTTCAAAAGAACAGTTATATAATCTGACAAATATGTCAGTGAAATAAAGGTACGGGCTCATCTAACCATGCCGGGACTCGGGGGAAGGGAGTAAGGACACAGTGGCTTCCTAGGATATGTGAGGCTAAGTGAAGACAATGGGGTCTTTTAAAAGTTAAAACATCACAACAATAGCACAAAAAGATAAAAAGGACACAGGTCCGGTTACTCAAAGAGTCTTACACACCAATTCACACCCATGTATAGTCGTACGAACACAGTGAATATATGGAGTCGATACAACTCCAACCAAAGACAGGTTACTGTCTCATCATCATTTGAACCTAGAAGATATTAGTGACTTGAAACAGTGAGCATATCAGGAACCTAGTCAAGGAACAGAGATTAGCGGTCCTCAATACTACAAAAAGGTAAACAACCATCTCCAACTCGCAAAGAAGATAAATGTAATACATTTATGCTAGAGAAATCTGCAAATGATTGCTATACAGAACTGTTCATCAATCCATCATTAAGTAATGAACAAGTAGTCCATGCTAAGGGTATACAGGGGAAAAGCGCAGATAGACCAAGGTCAGGCCCTAGTATCTACACGGAGCATAGACCAAGGTCAGGCCCTAGTATCTACACAGAGCGTAGACCAAGGTCAGGTCCTAGTATCTACATGGAGCGTAAGATCATTATCCAATGTTAAAGGTCTTGGCAGAACGTGGGGACTAGCATGCCAGATTAGACATATACGTTAGAGAAATGGGATCAAGGCTCTACTAGGCTTGTTATCATCAGATAAAGACAGGCCACAAACAATACAAAGTTCCAATCGTCAAATCCGAAAAGGCCAAAACAATAAAATACAAATCTCGCGAGTAAGATATTCCCCTCAAGATCACCACAAACTTAACAAGACTCAAACGAATCTTCATTAGAAGCATTGGAAATGCATATGTAAAAGAGAGGATGAATTCCAATCAAGCATGTCAAGCCATAACCCAAAATCTTGATGAATTACAACAGAAAATAACCAAATAGAAACCGATCATGGACATCCTATTATATAAACAACTTTCTCAATCACATACAACTATATAGAGCACACAAAATGGGTTATACTTCGGCAGAATTATCATATATTAGTAGAATACATTACCACAATGATGTCCACCAGTAAACTTTCATCCTCAGGTAAAAATAATACTGAGCAGCACAAGAAACCCAACTACCACAAGCAGATTCTTCAGAAGCATATCCTGTCGTTGACTCGAACCCTGGGGATGATTCCAATACCCATACCCATGTCCATGGTGTAACCCATTACCATAAACCGCCTGTGAAAACCTATGCTGAAACCCATGAGCATGACCACCTCCATACATTGAACCACCCGGAATCCCATTAACCTGAAAACTCATAGCCGGGAACAACCCACCAAGCCCAGCTGACATATTCACATTCCCAAACCTCGCAGTCGCTATAGGCATAAACTCACCCAACACCCCAAACCCAACATTGGGCAAATACCTTTGTCCAGCCGAAACTGGGGACGGGGCAGTTTCCGGCCGCATCCCAGCAGGACGATTAGGGACCTCAAAACCCGGGATTGGCCTCGTCCGAGGATCAGAAGTCGACTTTCCTCTACCATAAAGGGGTACAAGCTTGTTTTCTTGAACAAGGGCCTTACAAACAGGACATTCTTGGGATTGGGAATGGTAATGAAGCCATTTATATAAACATGGCCAACAAAATAGATGCCCACATAATGTAACAATTGGGTCATGCGCTAAATCTAAACATATATTACACTCAAAATCACCAACACCATTGTTATTGCTTTCGCTATCGGAATTTGTTTCTCCACCATTATTACTTGAGCTTGATGCAAAGGTTGAAGATTCATTCAACCCTCTCCCCATTTCTTAATCAAGAACCCTAATTCCTAAATCACATAAAACAAATTGATGAATAACTGAAGAATTTAAATGCAATTGAAAGATTGATGATGATGATGGGTCAATTGTTTACATTACATCAAATAGTTTATAACAAAGAAAATTAACTAATTAGAATTATAAAAAATAGGGAAATTAACTGACCTGCTGTTGAATTGAGTGGAAAGGGAAGAGTAAGAATTAGAAGAACCCTAAATTAGAGGATTCAATTTTAGGGTTTTGAATTGGGGTTTTTTTTGTGGTGCATTAGTTTTATCGAGTTTGGTGTGAAGAAAGAAAGAGGGTTGAAACTGGCACGAGTGACATTGGTAGCACAACGTTTTCCGGATTCTTTTGGATGTGTGTGTCCTACTTTTTTACACAAATTCTTATTTCAGATGGAAGGATCCGTTTGAAACAATAAGACAGATCAAATAGACACATATTCTTAGCATGTGACCTGATTTCCTTATACTAAATGGTAAGATGCTTTTTTATTTTTTTAATACTACTTGTCAAGTCTGTTGTCAGGCACTTATTACTTGTGAAAGTATTATTATTTTTTAATCAATCCATCACTTCTACTCTACATCAATATCAACACATAACATTATTATTCTTTCATTCATCCTCTCCAATTCCTTTATTTTTCCTCTCTTTTATCACATACCTTTCATCTTCTTCATCATCACAATCATCATTATTTATCCCTACTCATATATTCTATTCCTATCAAATCTTTACTTTTCTTAATCTCTTTATTCTTTACAATTTTTCCATGATTTTTTTTCATGGGATTTTGAGAGAGACGAAGGTTTCAAATTATCCCAAACTATTACAAATTATTCACAGTAAGAACATCAAAAATTTGTGCAATATCTTGGCATATTATCCACAACAAGAATGTTAAGATACGGTATTTGTATCTTATATGGGCTTTGTATATCTGTGGCCCAAGTCGAGTCGTTGTCCATTAGGGTTGTTTATGCTATTTACGTTATGTCGAGTATATATGTATATGGTCATATGTATTGTGCAGATTAACAAAAATCAATACAATCACAGAATTCATTTCCTAAGTATTCCTAATTTCTACATGGTATCAGAGCTAGGTTTACCTAGCAAATTTCATGAGCGATAAAGAAGGTGACAGCGCTGAAATTCATTCACGGGACGATAGTGAGAGTTTGCATTCCAGTCGCGCAAATTCAGATTCCGAGTCCGACGATATGTCGAAGAATGCGAAACTCAGTCCGTATTTCCTCTCTACTTCCGACAAATCTGGTGACAAATTAATTGTTGTCGAATTGAGAGGTGATAACTATGATGAATGGTCTATTAAGATGAAGGGCGCCCTCCGATCAAAGAAGAAGACTGGCTTTATCGACGGCACGATTAAGAAACCGGCCGATGATTCAGAAGATCTTGAGGACTGGTATATGGTGAATGCGATGATCGTGAATTGGATTTTCAACACGATCGAACCTCGCCTTGGTTCATCGATCACTTATGTCGAAGATGCGAAGGAACTTTGGAGCGATATAGAGCAGCGTTTCAGTGTTGGAAACGGTCCAAAATTGCATCGCATAAAGGGTTCTGTTGCTAGTTGTAAGCAAGGCGATAACAAGACCATCACTGAGTACTATGGGAGATTGAAGCGGCTTTGGGATGATCTCGACAAATATGACAAGAACCCGATTTGCAATTGTGGTGGGTGCAAGTGTGGAATTAACAAACAACTAGAAGCAAAACGTGATGAAGGTAAATTACACGATTTTCTTTTAGGGCTCAGTTCTGATTATTCCACTGTTTCTTCGAATCTATTGCTGCTGGAACCTCTACCTTCCGTCAATAAGGCTTATTCCCATTTAATTCAAGAAGAGGGAGTCCGTGGAAAGTCGAAGGGTCATGTTACAAGTGCTAGAGATAATGAAAACAGAGCAGAACCAGTCGGTTTCGCTGCTCAGTACAATTCTGCACCAAACACTATGATTCGCTCGGAAGAAGGAAAAGAGAAAGAAGGAGAAGCTGCTCGACCTCATTGCGATAATTGCAATAAATTTGGGCACACTCGTGCTAGATGTTTTGATCTTGTAGGTTACCCGAAGGGCTGGAGAGACAGGACCCGCGGTGGTGCACGCGGTGGTCGTGGCAGCAGCAGGGGTGGCGGTAGAGGCGCCAGCAATAGCGCTCGTAATGACAGTACCGAGGGCCAAGAAGAATATGTTAGTGTTCCAAAAGAGAAGTGGGAAGCATTCGTTAATCATTCCAAAGGATCTTCTTCCACTACTCGAATGAATGGTAAGACGGAATGCGATAATTTCTGGTTACTCGATTCTGGTGCTACACATCATATGACAGGTTGCTATGGTTTATTGGCGAATTTGCAAGAAATTGAGCCTTGTATGATAACACTTCCTAATGGGAAGCATGCTAAGGCGACTAAGAAAGGAACTGCGACATTATACAATGATTTGGTTCTAACTAATGTCTTATTCGTTCCTGATTTTCATTGCAACCTTGTCTCGGCATTTCAGCTTATATCGGAGCTTAAATGTACGGTAAATTTCACTGATAAAAATTGCGTTTTGCAGGACCGCGTCACGATGAAGACGATTGGTAAGGGTGATCAAAAGGGGAGGCTATACTTACTTCAAGGGGCTACCCAGCCGTGTGTCATGGCTGGACGAAAAGGAGCAGATGAATGGAATTTATGGCATCTCCGTTTGGGACATCCTTCAAAACGAGTAGTTAGTCTTTTGCCTTTTGATAATAATAAGCATGTTTCGGATATTTGTGATGTTTGTTTGCGTGCTAAACAAACCAGAGAACAGTTTAGTAGTAGCGCGAATAAAGCAAAAACAATTTTTGAGTTAATTCATTGTGATTTGTGGGGTGATTATCGTACTCCGTCATCTTGTGGAAGTCGTTATTTTTTGACTATTGTGGATGATTTTTCTCGCGCTGTTTGGGTTTATTTGATTAAGACAAAAGATGAAGTTAATCAATTGTTGCAAAATTTTATTGTCATGGCTAAACGACAATTTAATATGGATGTCAAAGTGGTTAGATCG
>JAGPOY010001271.1:0-18063 GCA_018983105.1 Silene uniflora
GACTTAATTTACTAATAGAAATAAAAAAATGGAAAAAAAAAAAGAATAGGCGAAAGTAGTATCTTATAACATAACAATAAAGCGTTCATATCAAAGAAGATCATGACTTTGAATCCTATAAAACACAACAAAATAAAGAGGTTAGACTTAATTTACTAATAGAAATGTTAAAAAAACAATAAAAAAAATCACCACCAAGATAAACACAAAAGATATGTAATTTCACTTAAAGAGATGAAGTATATATATAGAAAAAATGCTAAAACATTCATTAAGATTAAGAGTCAAGAGTAAGATGAAAGGTTGAAATTAGGTTAAATGCATATTATTATTTTATTTTATTTTTTTATTAAAAACAATTAATATTTTTTATTATTTTTATTAATGACACGCGGATTATGATGTGGCATTGAAAATGCATATGTGGAATTGACATGGAATTGACATGACTTTTCTGGGGATGACGTGGCTTTATCTACATGTCTTTGGGTAGCCTTTTAATATATATATTATAGATAGATTATAGATTATAGATATCAATTAATTAACCAATACCTACAACTTCCAAGAAAAAATACATGTATTTCATACTTCTTCCTTCCCAGTGAATAGTTTACACTTCCTTTATTTTGCGAGGCGAAAATAAAGCAAGTGTAATCTATTGATGAAACGGAGGGATTATTATAGTTACAATATACTCCGTAGGAGTATTTTGGAAAGTATATTGGTCTGCGGTCCGTTCCATGGTCCCTTTGATTTGGTCTTGAACCGCACAAAAGATCACAATAACATAAACAGCTAACTGCTAAACCATGGATAGCATCAAAAATATGGTTTGGTCTAATTTGCACCAAATTGTATTGTATGATCTTATCTTCGATCCAAAGTACACTTAGGGAGTGTTTGGTTAACTCAATTGGAATACATTATGATGGATTTGATCCATTTCAATGTTTGGTTGGAGGATTTTGAAATGAAGTTAGATATCTAATACTCCCTCTCATTCATTATAATTGTCCCATTGTCCATTTCCGTCTATTCACAATAATGTCCCATTGTCTATTTTTGGTAATGTTTTATACTTATTTTAATCACTTCAACCCACAACAATACCCCACTTCACCCTAAAACAATACGTATTTTAATCACTCCACTCACAATAATACCCCACATTACCTTCCCTCTCTCCAATTACCTCACTCCACTACAATACTTTACATTATTTAACTCATTTCCTTAATTCGCGTGTCATCCTCACAATGGGACACTTATAATGAATGGGAGGGAGTATATTTTAATTCTATTTATTGGAATCGCATACCCACCTCCTCCTCTTGGATTCAAACTCCATTCCCCCATATTTATTATTGAAATGAACTATTGAAATGAGCAACATGTTTTAAAAGTTCAGTTAGTCTTGCTTATAACCGTTGTAAAATATAACGAAGGCTTGTATCTCCCTATCACCCCGAAAAAAGGTGTTAGTTGGGATGGATTTATACCTCCGTTGTAAATATAACGGATGTAAACAAGAATTTGTGTTAAAAGTTATGGATTGGAAACTCATACTTTTATGATTTCTCATTCCATTTCAATCAATTCTTAGCCATGAAACCAAACGACCACTAAATTGTTTGTGAAAAACTTGCCTCATAAGCATGTGTAATTGAGGGGGTACTTGGTTCAAAAGGTTGGAACAGAATCGAATGAGATACCATGTGTGTGGCAATTCATGGACTATACAACCAGTTGTACATGTTGTACGGTCTAGAATCTGAGCTTTGTGATAAAGCATCCGAGCTTTATGTTAAAGAATTAAGCGTTATTAGAAAGTATTGAGCTCATCCATTTACACATTAAAAACATGAACTTTGAATTAGCTCAGAAAAAATACATATAAGCTCGGATTCTTATACTTTTTTGTTGTACAATGCTTATGGTACAACTGGATGTATAATCCTATTTGTGTGTGAGAATGAATTACATATTAATTATTGTTTGGTTCACTTTAGAATTGTATGATGAGAGGAATAAAGTTAGAAACTTGAGGGGGAAGGTGGGTAAGGGATTCCAAGGGACTGGGGTGGCCCCAACCAAACACTTATTAAATGGCTCAAATGCACTGCATTCAATTCCAATACCCTAAACCAAACACCCCATAACTACAGTGAGATAAATGTACCTATAAGAGGTATGTCCCCTGATATCGTCAGATGCGGCCTATTATTCAAATCTCGTCATATAATAAAGATTAATACTAGATTTTTCTTTTCAAAATTGGAGGGAATATTATGTTAATAAATTTTGTTATAAAAATTACAAATTACAGATCGTGAGTTGTTCATAAATCATATTCCAATTTTCCAATCTTCTGAACATTATCCTACATCTTCACATACTAGTTTTTCAATAATCATCTTCATCTCCAACATTGTATACAATGACAGTGTTAGAATGTTATTAGAATGTACGGGGCATGAATAACATTAATAAGCAACGTACTATTATTATATTTGATAAGTTGGTTGGTTTATTTGCTTTATTAGAAACCAAAATAAAAACATATAATAGAGCTATGAATAAAGTGGTGAATAATTTTAATGTGGGATGATGCATAACAACAAATCCAACTCATCACATGGGAGGTAGAATTTGGGTCATCTGAAATCCCTGGAAGTCAGAATTAATATAAAGGATTCAATGCTCGTTGTATTCATAGAGGCTATTAATCATTGATCATGAGAGATTTCAAAGCACTTATATATATACTAGTGGAGTTCCCGTGATACAGCACGGTATTTTTAAGATGAAATTTATAAAGAGACTTTTAATAAAAAAAAATTTGCATAATTTTTTTGATTAATATAAAATTATATTTTCGTGAAAATATTTTGTTTAATATTTTAACTAATATAGATCCTGGCAACACATGCGCGGTATTTATAGAGTTTTATTTCTTTAGTATATTACTCGGAGATTAATTTTTTCAGATTTCACTCATTATATTTTGATATGAGAGAAAAAAATAGAATACTACTCGTAATTAAGAGAATTGAGTAAAAGTTACGAAATGTGGATATTTCAATGAAATTTTTTTTTTTTTTCAACAAAACAGATGATCTTATTTTATAAATTTTCTTAAAATAATTAATGATTTTTTTAGCAAGTTAATAATATCACTTTATAGTATTGTTTATTCAAAATATGTGTTAAAGCCATTCTGTAATAAATAACAATAACACTAATAAAATATTTAGCAATTTAAGTTTATGATTTATATCACTTCCCTTTTAATTTTAATTAAAAGATAATTTATAGTTTAAAGAAAAAAATTATAGTTTCATTAAAAGATTATAATTTAATGAAAATATAATAGTAATGAGCTAGCTCTCATTGTTTCCTTTTTTAAAGAGATTCCTTTTGGAGGGAAAAATTATTGAGAATTCTTATTCTCTTAGTATAAGGGGGATGAATTCAATACTATCCTTGGTATGGTGGAACTTTGTTGTAAGCTTTGTGATTATGTTAGAATCACTACAGGAGCGAGCATGGGCTGTGGGGGTAACAATAGTGTTACCCAACCTACTGAGAGATTATGATGGAGAAGTGGTGGTCACCGATTGTAAGGAGGAATGAGAATAGAGAGTTAGAGGAAAAGTTACGATGATGGCGGGTGGTGGCACGACTGATGCGGTAGAGAGGGGTGGTAAATGGTGACAGTGGTGGTGAAATCGATGGCTGGCGGCAGCGGGGCCATAAGGGTAGTGACATTTTTTTTTAATGAAAAAGTCGACAACTTGTTATAAAAGTCGATGATATTTTGTAACGAGGAAAAAAAAAGAAAAAAATTTAAAAAAAAAAAAACATAAAATATTATTCGTAGTAGTGTTGTTATTAATGATGCAAACTCTTTAATTTTGTCATGACATGAGAAACCATACGATTCTCCAAAGATCCAAACAACCCCAGTTACCCACCCCACCAACACTTCCTCTCCTCTGTTCCCTCCTCATTCTACCCAAACTCTATTTTCTCCTCCTTTTTTGCTCCCTTTGTCTCTAATCACCCTTTCAATGGCTTCAAGTTTGTTTTCTTTCCTTAATCAACTTCTTTTCTGTTTCAAGTTCTTTAATTTCTTTAGTTTCTTGCAACTTTGTCTGCCAATGGGTTGTTGTTGTTGTTGTTGTTGTTATTGTTGTTGTTGACTGTTGTAGTGTAATTAAACTAATTATATAATTATATGAATTGTTTGAAAATTTATTGAAAACCCAGCTTATGTCACTCTTTAAGTGTTAATTTTTTTGGTCAATGGAAGCGCGCTTAGTCGCATTACAATAGAGGGAAGGGGAATTATTGCCCATAGTACCTCCGTCTTGACCACTAGACTAAGACATATTCGGTACCTTTAAGTGTTATGGGATGAGATCAAATCATCACTTTATTCTTAAATCTTATTTGACACAAACGCATATGGTATGATTCGATGTGAACATGGTTTCAGATCAGATCAACACAATTTGTGTTATTACTCCCTTCGTTTTTCATCTCATACGTTTGTTCAAATTATGTGACGAGAATTCTGAATAAATGTATGGAAATTGGAAACTGAAATGAAGCGAGGGAGTAATTTTATACTCCCTCCGTCTTAATTATTTGTTTACCTTTATTTATTTAAAGGTAAATAAATGAATGAGATGTAGGGAGCATTTATTTTTTGCTCCTATAGTGGCATCTAACTTCGACAATTCATATTACTCGTTGCTCCTGTGTCCAACACTCCGACACTTACATATGCAATTGCAGAGTCTGAAATTAGATTTGGAGACCAAAGTATTCACCTTTAAGTTTCCGGGACTGGAAATGTAAGTGCAAGCCATATATATACAGTAATACATAGGGAACATGACTGTTTTCCATTAATTAGGGTCCTATAATTTGACACACATGACACACCCTTGTTTGATTCTTCTAGCCGTTGTGGAAGCACCATAGGTTTTACGCATACTAGAATTGGGTAAGCGGTAAGCCAAAGGGACTATAGAACTATGTGACCGTGAATCGACCACAATGAGAATACTCAACATTGACGCATTTGCATCGTTTATTTACCTAGTATACTCGGTACTTGAAGTTTCTCGTAAAATCCTGTATTGTGCAACTCCGACCATTTGCATCGTTTCTCAAGTAAATAAGCGATTGATCACAGTGAAAAACTGACCATGCTTTTAATTAACAAATTTATAACTAAATTGAAGTTTCACATGTTGTATGTTCCGGAATAGAAAGAATCTGATGTAGCATATAAGTGTTTATCTGTGGTATTTGATTGTCAATGAGGTGAAGTATCCGGTTTTTGTACAGATACAAATGGCAAAAACCACAGTTCACTGGTTGTTTGCTTTGGGGAAATGTTGATTGACTTTGTTCCCACGGTTGCTGGTGTTTCGTTGGCGGAAGCACCTGCATTTGCTAAAGCTCCTGGCGGCGCTCCTGCTAATGTCGCTGTTGGAGTATCAAAGCTAGGAGGTTCTTCAGCTTTTATTGGAAAGGTTTTACTACTCTTTTGTCTTTGGCTGTATTACTTACCTACTAGCTGCTGAAATCAAAGAGTGGAACTAGAAAGTACTTCGCTTTTTTATTCCTGAACAAATTTTCTTCGCTAAAATAATACTCCGTAGTAAAAAGAGAGTATGAAATCGTCTGTTAATTCTCTTGTCTTCTACAAAAATCTGAGCTCCTTAAGCCTTAAGTTCAAAGCCTTAGTCGACTCCAAGGTGTCGTGTTTTCTGACAACACTAATGTATGCTGTTTGCAGACTTCAACATTTGTAGTCCGTAACTATTAGTCTGGAATGTCTTATTTTAGAAGTTGGAAATAATAGTGAACGGATGTATTTTAGTATAGTAAGTATGACGGTCTCTCTAGAAGTTTCCACTTCTAATGGATCCAAAGATTCAATATTCTTTATTCCAGATTATGATGCAAGACAGTAAATGGATCACTACATTGGCTGCATTTTTTTTAAGAAGTTGCATTCTGCGACTGCAGCTTTCAATGCAATTTTTATTATAGGTCATCCACAAACAATATCTGGGTAAAGGCTATCCACATCTGACGGGTCTTTCCCCACTATTTGCGGGAGCTCTAAAGCCACTAGGGTAATGTTGTTGTGGTTGTATGATGCTCCGTAAAAGAACATTTGCTGGTTTATTTGGTTAGCTGAGAGTACACGTGAGATGCTTCATTCCATATTTCAACTGGTGCTTCATGCATTTTATGCTTTATTATGATGGAAAAGGGGATCTTTTCTGTCCAAAGAAACAAACAGAGTCAGTGCAGCTGAAACATTGCAGAGGCCTTCTACTCTTCTATCATAAAAAAACTTGCTCTGTCTGTTTGTTTTTAATTAATCTTTTATATGGGCGGATGTCAGGTAGGAAAGGATGAGTTTGGCTTCATGCTAGCTGACATCTTGAAGCAAAATAATGTCGACAATTCAGGCATGAGATTCGATTCTACAGCCAGGACAATGTTGGCATTTATCACTTTAAGAGATGATGGAGAGCGAGAATTTCTGTTCTATCGTAATCCAAGCGCTGATATGCTACTTGATGAATCCGAACTTGATAAAGACTTAATCGAAAAGGTATGTATTTAACATAAATTCTTGTATGAGACGGTCTCACGCTATTTTAGTGCGAGACAGTTTGTTCATAGTTATTACTTTTATTTTGCTTTTAAAAAATCTTATACTCTACTTATAATTAAACTTTAATGTAGGCAAAAATCTTTCACTATGGCTCAATAAGTTTAATAGATGAACCTTGCAAATCAGCACATCTTGCTGCCATGATGATTGCGAAAAACGCTGGTGTTTTCCTTTCGTATGACCCGAATTTACGGAAGCAATTATGGCCATCAGAAGAGGCTGCCCGTGATGCCATAATGAGCATTTGGAATCAAGCAGATATGATTAAGGTATAATTAAGAAATTCATGGATTAATGTGAAAACATGATATCATGATGTATCACTCTAAAATTATCTCGCAGGTCAGTGAAGATGAAATCGCGTTCCTGACTAAAGGTGAGGACCCATATGATGACAATGTTGTTATGAAGCTCTATCATCCTGATCTTAAGCTGTTGATTGTGACTGAGGGGTCAGCAGGGTGCCGATACTACACTCAGGTATGGATTCCACACTGTAGGACTGCTATAATACTCCTATATAGCATTGCGAATTTGCGATATATGCTTATATGGTTATTGCCTTATATTTAAGCTATGCTGCTGAGACACGCGTCTGAGTATTAGACACGAGAAAGCATTTAAGTGTTGGATATTGTAATGACTTGATTTTTTAGAGAGAGGGACTTTGTCCTAAATTGAGAGCACAGCCGTACGGGTACATGTCTTCACAATATAAATACTACGAGTATATGTTTGAAATATTTAGGTTTCTCCTAAGTGAAACACAGATTTATGAGAAATAAGATTTAATATCCTTAAATATCATCCCAAATGCTCCATACAGAATCTCTTCCGCTGTTTTTTGTCACGCGGATCTCTCTCTTTGGTTCTTCTTGGAGCAGCTTCGGGTATGGACTATTACCCTTGTCCTTGATGATATGTTGTGGACGGGTACGGCTCCATAATCGAAGGCTGAAGAGTCAAAGTAACTTATGGAGTAGTATTGAATTAGTTGCTAAAACGGTCCGTTCTTGGTTTCTTGAGTCGTTTTCCATGCTGATAGTAAAAGTTTTGATATTGCAGACGTTTAAGGGCAGGGTTGGTGGTGTGAAAGTCAAACCTGTGGACACAACTGGCGCAGGAGATGCATTCGTGGGGGGAATTTTGAATAGTCTGGCTTCTGACTTGAGTTTGTTTAAGGTAAAACTTTGCATTATTCAGATCCATGAATTATTCTTTTTTGTCGAATTATTGTGTACAGGAAGCCTATACTCAGTATTCAGTACTCACAATGGCAACTTTGATGCTAACGTATCTCGAATCCAGCTCATGAGTACCATATTTCGGTGACTTTACCGGCTCGTCTAGTCACATCTGTAATTTGAGTATTTAGTATGATTATTATGTTTCTTTTTGGATGCAATAGAGGTTGTATATGATAGAAATGAGTTTGGTGCAGGACGAGAAACGGCTAGTTGAAGCGCTGCGGTTTGCAAATGCCTGTGGAGCTGTTACCGTGACAAAGAGAGGAGCGATTCCCGGCTTACCTACTAGAGATGAAGTCCTCCAAATACTTCACCAAAACCCTGCATAATGCTTTCACCAAAAAACCCTGCGGTTTTCTATGCATATTCTTTGTAATTAGTTTCTGTTTGTAGCAGCTAGCTAATTTAATGCCTAGGCTATCAGATAGGGTTTTTGTTTCTTTTTTCGAATACTATTTTTCCGCATTACTTCTTCATTCTCTCCATATGCGCGAGAGTGAGGAGATAAATAAATAAATTCTATTCCATGATATTGTAAAAATGGTATGGACTATGGAGTATTATACTCTGCAGGACAGCAGGAGTAAAGAGACTACCCTTCTAAATGTGTGAATGTTGGTGTTTGGATAACAAAAATTATGAGGGGAAGTGGAAGGGGAGGAAGGAGGGAGATGAGGAATGGATGGAGGATTGGAGGATATTGGGTGGTATAATTAGACTCCAAATAATGTTTTCTTTCCAAATCTTGCCTTCATTGGAGAGATTATGATTTGTTCTTTAGGAGAGAAAATGAGTCCTCCCATTTCCCTCCCCTTCCATTTCTCTCCTTCCATATTTTGTATCCAAACAATGGAAAACAAATCCATCCTTTTCCCTCCCCTTCCCTCCAATTCTTTCAATCCAAACGGACCCTTAAAGACCGTTGCAAGCGCGAAACAAATGTCGTAGTTTCTCTCTAGACCAATGACCTAGGTCATTGCTAGACCCGACAAATTGCCCGGTCCAAATAACCGACCCGACATCTGAATTGAGGACACGAACCCGAATTGGACTGACTCTATATGACCCGACCTGAATGTTAAGGTTGATTTGAGTTATAATGCTACCCGCCTATTGTAGATGGGTACCCGACCTGAATGTTGGTAACTTGATAATAACTAACCTGAAAATAACCAAACCCGTATTGTCCCACCAGTTCGAGTTGAGTTGAGTTATATTAAACCTGAAAATGACGCAACCCGCTTTACCCGTCGCGGACCCAGTAATTCACCATTCTCTTCATTACAAGGTCAACAAACTCCAGTAATTCCAAACTCTCTCACAGTTCTCAATTCTTCTTCGTTAAATCGTCGGAAACCTTGCAGCATCAACAAATTCGAGCGCAACGATCAACAATGGCGAACAGTGTAATCCTCGAGAAGCTCTCCTCGTCGCCTACACTGTGAAGGTTTCAATCTCACGAATTTTTCCTCCATTTTTATTGATTTCTCTCAAATTATTACGCAGTAACTGATAACTGATTCTATTTCATCTTAATCTTTCTTTCTGATGTACAGTTTATTCTGGAGCAAGAACTTCAAAAATGTAAGTTCCGAATTTCGCAATTATAATTTAAATTTTTGATATGTTTAGCAAGTTTATGATTATTATTGTGTATTTGCTTGAATTTTGGACGGTGTTGAAATTTGCTTGCTCAATAACTATTTACCGTATATAGTGTTTAGCGATTAGTGATTAGTGATTAGTATGCTTATAAATTTCGGTGTTTCGGAGTATGAGGAGGCTGTATGTGATATTCTAAGCGTGTATTAGTAGTAGTAGTGAGGAATTTTCGAGGAAAGGCGGTCCAAATTACCAAGGCATTGATCATTTCTGGTAAATTCAATTAAGTGGATGAAGTATTGTATCGGTTTTAGACTATAGCTGGAAATACAGTCACCAGAGAAAGGCTTAGTTCAATGCTGCTTGGACTTATTTAGAAGTATTGCAGAGGTATCTGTCCTAGTGTTGGATACTCAGACTCATCTATTTTATGAAATGCCTTTGTTTTTGATATCCAAATGTCGAAGACATGTTTGAGTGTGGGTAACTTGGTGTGCGAGATAGCGTGGTAATATGAGGGTCGAAGAAACGAAGTTTAGTTGATGTGCCAAATAAACACATCCTAGTTGTTATTAGTGTGAAGGATATGAAAGTTCAAAGATTAATTATGTCGAAGGTACTTATTGTATGGATCAACTTATTCTTCTCCTATAGAAGATTTGTGGAGAATTCAAGAGGCCTAAAGTCAAGTAATTCTTGAGGAAGTAGCTTGTTTAGACATGAACTGCTGGCTGTATAGTAGTTGATGCAATTTGAGATAACGCCTATTTGCTGTCTCTATTGAGTTTATGACATATTTATGAATTTGTGATTTCACTTGCCCTTTTGTCTGGATGCATTAAGGATATAAAGAGAAGGTGAAGTAGTGTGAATTGTGAGTGAACAACTGCTGCAACTGGCTTGCTGAGATTTGAGACTGTGAGTCTACTGTTTCATGGGTGCTTAATACGTCCTTTCAGAATTTTCGGATGCTGAAAAGTGAAAACACAATTAATCAAATATGCGTAGAAGGGCTTGTCCTGGGTATGTGAGTATTAGGTCCAGATTGCTGCCATATACATTGCGCGCACATAAGAGTCTAGTGTTTCGGTTGAAAGCCACCAGGCCTAGAATGTTTCTATTTTCGAAGGCGTTTTTCTAATCAGATGTCATTTTTTAAAAAGCTAGTTAACTATTATATCTATTGTTATTATCATTACACAACAGAACTTTATTAGTTTTTTTTTCTGAATGTCCTTCTTGTAGTCTGATCTACAGTGGTATACATTTTTCAAACATGAAAGGTTGGTTATAGATTCTGGAACTCAGGAATTTCACCTAATTATGTATAAAACAGAGAAAAGTCACATTTCCTTTTGCATCCTCACTCCTCTACTCTTGTGTTCTCAATTCTGAGGCTCTTGTACCTCTTTTCTTACAATGTTAGTGTAAACATGCAAGTCAATGAAGAACCAAACTCTTATGTGGTATTTCTTAGGATCATTTAGGCACTAAGGTCATACTTTTTGTTAGTACTTCGGATCTGTATCATACACTCGGGATTTGTCGGATTTAGTTGGTTTCGGTCTTTCAGGATGTGCTATTATCAGGTCCTTTTTGTTACGGATTGGGTCGTTTAAGGCTGAGTCGGGTCATTTCGGGTCAGATTTTCTATATGCATTTTTCCCTGTTTCCTGTCTCTTAGTAAACTCGGACATAGTTTTGGACTTTTGGTTGAGTATAAAAAAATAATCAATGTTGCATTATTTGTTTGAAACTTTGGATACATAAATTTGGACAATACAATTTACAATATTTCTCATAAATGCCCGGATATTTACGGGCTTATTCTCTAATCTTCTTCCTTTGTATCATGCACTCCTCATTCTTGCCTAGTCACTCAATTCGCTCTCCGACAGTTCACTCGCACTTCTCCGACTTCATTCACACCCACATTACCAAGCTTTACCATTGAACTTGCAAATTCTTGGAAAAACAAGTTTTGATCTTGGGAGAATGACTCAACTATCGCTTTAGTCCTTTCATCAATATACAGTGACTGATCTGATAAAAACACCCCCTTTCCTGCCACGAGTTGTTTGTAATAATCATTATCGAATCGTGTTGCAGTAGAGTCTAGGACCTGCCCTGCATCTCCATTAGAGTTTGTGTTTGGACATTTATTCTTTAACATGCTGGCAAAGTTAGAATTCATGCTAGGATCAGTGTCGTGTACTGCGCTGAAGTTATGGAGACGAGGTAAGAAGGATGAGCAGTGTGAGAAGCCTAGTGTGTGGCCACCAGAGAGAGTAACCATATCTTTAATCTCCAAACCTCTTTTAGCAAAGCTTTGGATGAGTCCAGTCACATTCAAGAAAGGGGCTGGAAGATTGATTGTGTCGTTGGCGTTAGACACCCTGCCATCTTTTCTTCCTTTGAGCACATTCCAATACGGCCCTCCACTCTGTGAGAGTCAAGGGAAGACATAGGTAAGAGAGATCTATGATAGGATAGGAGGAAAAATTAAAGTTTTTATGCAGGCTGTCAGTGTTTTTTTTTTTTATCTGACGAATCACCCAAAAAATCTTAAAAAAACTCATCACACTTGATTAGAAATTTTAGACTGG
This sequence comes from Silene uniflora, assembly GCA_018983105.1. Taxonomy (NCBI): domain Eukaryota; kingdom Viridiplantae; phylum Streptophyta; class Magnoliopsida; order Caryophyllales; family Caryophyllaceae; genus Silene; species Silene uniflora. The sequence goes on from JAGPOY010001271.1 coordinate 12,165, forward strand.
CTAGCTAGAGAGGGAATACTATACTAAAATAACAACATTTCCTTATGCCTCAAGGGTTTTTGCAAATTACTGGGTGAGGGGGGTTTGGATGTACGTTGCGTTACCTCTGCATTAACAGTATGGAGAGGCTGTTTATGGATGACACATAGTGAAAATTTATCCGGCATTGCATTAATGCATGGAATACTGGCTGCTTTGCCATATGAAGAAGAACAACAATAGAAGAAATGAACGAAAATAATGGTGGGAACTTACCATAGTGACAACATCTCTTGCAGCAACCGCGATAATGTCAGCACAGGAGACTGTGCTTGGACAAGCCTTCTCAAGCTTAGCTTTTGCATCGTCAATGACATAGAAAGCTCTGACTGAAACGTTAGGAGGTCCATCCTTTTCTGCTTTGTTCTCAGGTGTTGAGTCCAGTAAAATTGATGCATCACACCCCTGTTTTAGTTCAGTTTAGTACTTAAACATGTCAATACAATACATTTTGGAGGAGGGAGAAAGGACTTACCCTAACGAAGCAGTCATGGAAGAACATGCGAAGGAGCCGAGCTGGGACTTTAGGATCATAAATTGTAGCATTACGAACTGTCTGAGCTATTATGCTCTCGGCTTGTGGACATGTTTTATCATAATAGTGTCCATCCAATGCTGCTTGAGTGTAGAAGACCGTAATTGAGAGAAGGATAAGGGTTGTAATGTAGGTAATTTTAGTAGCCATTTGGTATTGTGGAAATTAAGAGGGAAAGAGAAGTTCTGTAAGGTTATGATGATGGAGTACTATAAACCGGGGTGCTCTATTTATAGTTACTGTGTACTGTCTGATAGAGCCATGTCATATTTGGAGTAGAGGAATGGTCTAATCTTTTAAGTTACTCATTGAACTTAAAAAAGTAGGATTATAAGAAACTTTTATTTTTTCTTAGTGTGCTTTAAGAAAAAGATTACTGGAGTTTTTCATTTAGTTTTCCGTCAATTTCTGTGTGGGAAAATTATGTGCTTTGTGTTCAAGCATCTAGATTCTAGAGAAAATGCTTCTAGCCACATCAGAACTTCAACTACTATTCTTTGATTCTGAGGATGTTTTTGCATATGCTTATGTGGAATGCGATGGTGCCACCAGGTGGAATCGAGACTTGGTATCACCTCCTCACATACAACAGGTAGGATCCATTAAAATGATGACCCTAAATAAATACATGTGAGAGGGTAAAACCGAGTTTCGGTACCACCCGGTGGAGCCGTAGCATTGTCCTATCAACATTGTGCTTATTAGTTAATACCATGACCGTATTCTCAATATAGACGGGAAATTGAGCTGATTATTTAATTATTTATTTATTAGGTTAATGGTATCGTGAGTCGTGACTTTGATTTCCAATGTTTACTGTCAAATTATATGATCACTTTTTTTCTTCTATGTAAAATAATGTTTCACAAAAGCACTTTTAACACTAATATTTTTCGAATTATTTCCTCCAAATAGTTGGTGAAATACTGTGTTCACCAAATCATAAAAAAGATGAAGTCCAAGCTGATGCCAGACTGTTCAACATAGTATTTTTCTTATTTAGAAATAGCAAGTTATCTTAGGAATTGGATGTCACCAAAGGAAAGACTGTTGGTTCATACTGATCTCTCAGAAGATATATATGAGGGAGCTCTGAGGAGTACGGTTTGGTGAGAGCTGGAGTACATACATATTCACGTGAAGTACATTATAAACAATTTCCAAAATTGTCAACCTTGTTTTGTTTCCTTTTTTTTATTTGCAAAAAAGAAACTCTTGACGTTAGACTAGACATGGCAAACGGGTCAACCAGGCCGGGTTCGGGTTTGTTGGCTTCAGATCGGGGCGGGTTATTTTGGGTTCGGGTCATATTCGGGTCAACTTTTATCAAGTTTTTCATGGATAATATTCAGCTTGCTACAATAAACATTCACGTCGGGTTACACTGGGCAGGGTCAATTCGGGTTTCGGGTCAAATTTGGGAGGCGGGTCGGGTTAGTCGGGTTGGCAATTTTGCCAGGTCTACGTTAGACTGATTATTGGGCTGGTTGACAGAGTCTCAATTCTCAAAGAGTGAGGGTGGCCTATGTGGGTGGGCTGATTGGTTGAAGGTTTAGGGTGGTTGGACTTACAAATTGGGTTATGCTGGAATGGGACTGGGTTTATGCTTTTTATGTATTGTCTTTATATGCCAAGTTGGTATCGGGTTATTATGGTTGTAATTGAGCCGGACCGATCCTACTAGCATTTGAAATGAATTTCGCCAATGCATGGCTTGAATTAAATTGAACTCGGTTAAAGTTCGAGCCTAAGTCGAGTTCGATAACGGTTGAGTCGAAAACTCGACCAAAGTATCTTATAAATAAGATTTGGAAAATAATAAAATAAAAGGAAAATAGGAATTGGAATGAAGCTGCGCTCAAGATTTTTTTCCGAGTGAGCTCGAGACTCATTTTTTCAGTCTTGATGAGCTTTAGAGCCGAGTTGAGCTCGAGCTAAGAATTCCAACCCAATAGAGGTTCGAAACGATTTGTCACCATGTTGAGCAAGTGGGTATTACAATTCTACGATGGCCGATGGGTGACATTCGAGCTTATCATTAGGTAGGCTTAGGTTTAATTAGGATTCTCTCCATTTCTCTTATTAATATAGCCATATAGGCCCATTTCTTATTGATGGTCCAAATTATGTTTTGGAACGGTCAAACGGCCACAGTTCCAGTATAAAAAGAAATGTATTCGTAAATTGTTGGAGAAAATATTTCCAAAAATTTAGCCTTGGAGCCTTGGAGGGTAAATGGGTCTTGCAAAATGGATATGATTCAACTTAACACTTGGTCCTGTTATCCAAGTGCAATGACTGATCTCACATCAGGATACCGTTGCCTACAAATAGTCAATTGTACTAATTATCACTGTCAAAAGATTTCAATGTTGAGTCCAGCGAATTTCTGCATTATGGTCGATGTTATGGTCATGCATCTTAATCGAAACATGTGGCCGAAGAAGGTATCCCTAGTAGGAGGTCAATACTCAATATCGTCCTTGTGGCTAAAATGACGGAGCTAGGATGCGCCATGGGCTAGTGAAATACGAAGTATAGCATAATGTGTGTGAATTAGAGAGAGGTACCAAATATTTGTCCTGGACTTCTGTCCTGTTAAAGGAAGGTTTTGGGAGGCCAATTGAGTCCTCTGCATGTGATTTCCATCCATCTTTTCTCCCTTTTAGGTATCTCTAGCATGGTCCATCACTTGATGGTAAGATGATGGAGAAAATAATAGAAGTACTAGTAAATTCAAGTATGAATGGAAATCCGTAGCGATTTGTGGGTCAGGGTGGTGGTTAAATATGATTCAAATCATTGCTATATGAGTATAGTCCATTTTGTAATTGTCTTGTGTGAGTTTTTGCTTAAAATGAGTGATATATTTAATTCTGTAATTGCCCTGTACTCGTATGAGTTTTTGCTTAAAATGAAAAATGTTGAAGCTCTACATACTATACGGTGCAGAATGAAGTCGTTATGAACGAGTTGTTTGACTAAGTTTGTGCTACTACAAAATGAACCTATTGCAACTGATTCGGTGCAATACTTTTTAAAATTGTTGCATTTTAAACTTTTGTAATCATTTATTGCAACATTTTTCTAAGTGTTGCATTAGAGAATTAATTGCTACACTTTTAAAGAAGTGTTGTGATTCTTAGTCGAAAAGCAACACTTTTTTTTAAAATGTTCCTGTCAAAGCGAATGTGGAACATTAATGCCTCCGGAACCTTATACTAACTTATCATGGTTTCACTCAGATTTGACCCAAGTCCATCTCCAACTTGTACACACCTTGACAACATTTTGCAACGATTTGATTCCCTGCTTTACCCTTAGTTGTTGCCGCCTGTATCCTCCATTAATCGACCACAATCCCCAGGTAGCTATTCTTCAACTTTTAAAATTTCCCAAAATGGTTTCTTAATTACTGAAATCTTTGATTATAATGAACAATCAATGAAATATGATCATCTTTCGTATTTTAAGCATACACTCTGACAGTTGTTGAAAATATAATATGGGGAGACAATGATGCTTCAAGTATACCCAATTTCAGAATCAAAATACCCAAATCTTTTCAGGAATTCAGAAGTCACTGAAAAGTGTGATTAATTTTCCCGCCGCCAATTGAAAACAGAATTACATTTCTCACTTCTCTATTTATTTCAATTCCGGATATTGTAGGAGTTGAAGAAGAATTAGGATGCTGATGTTGCAGAGAGCAGTTCGACGCATTCATGTCGCCACAGATGCACCTCGTCTTACTAAGTTCTCTCTTCGTGCACCTAAGTTTGTGGACATTGAGTTTGCTGATGGAAATGCATTTAGTCTCTCAGCTGAATACCTGAGAGTATTCAGCCCTGCTGCAGACAGCAAGATTCGGTCCGTAGGAGGTGAGAAGGTAATATTTGGGCGGCGCCATGTAGGGATTATGTCTGCAGAGCCCGTGGGAAACTATGGGGTCAAGTTGCTCTTCGATGACTTGCATAAGACGGGGATATACACATGGGATTATTTTTATCATCTTGGAAGCAACAAATTTACACTTGTGCGAAACTATATCAGTACGCTCAAGAGACATGGCCTTAGCCGAGATCCCAAAAGGAAATGATCACCATTTATACTGAATGACAGAATATTGTGGTAAAATGAACACAGATTAGCAGTTAGCACTATCTACAAGCATAATGATCAATTAAGAGGCTCAATTCCTTTCATTTTTTGAAAAGCTTCTACATTCATTGCAGGCATAAGGATCTGATAAGAGCTCATCTTACAATTTGTTGAACCATATGGGTGGATAAAAGAGTTAAGTTGAGTGAGTTATGTTCAATGTAAAGAAGTTTAACAGTTTGTTTGAGATTTACTGAAATTCGGATTGTTCGTGTAGAATTACCAGTTCTGAGGCAACAATACCGATATTTATCAGTAAGTTTGTATCCTGAGCATTCTTTGTAGCCTTGCAACTTGCCAGTGTCGGGTGAAACTTTGTAGTTATGTATGTTGAATTAGATTTGTAATGGTGGCATAATGTTAAAATATATTCCGTATATATTTGATTGGTGTAAAATGCTGCCTAAAACCATAATGCAACATTTCTAAGGCTATATGCAACATTTCTAATGCGTTGCTAGAGCTTCGTTTTGTAGTAGTGATACTCCCTCCTAAGTCCTGCCTATAATAAATGTCTTATTTGTCAACTTTGTTTACCCACACAAATGTCCTATTTGCCATATTTATGACTATTTTACCCTTTGTTCTTTTCATTATTTACAACCCAACTCACTCTTACCCATTACTTTTCATTATTTAACTCGCCTTTTTCTTACCCCTAAACAATTCTTTTCATTATTTAACTATATTCCTTAATTCTCGTGTCCCTACCCAAATGGGACATTTATTATGGGTAGGAGGGAGTATTACGGAGTACTAAGTAAACTGTATTTTGAGCTGCAACAACAATCATATCACTAGTAGAGACGATTAGAGGGCAAGCCCTTTTGAGCATAGCACTTGCGTCATCGATGATATAATATGCTCAGAACGGCATGTTCGTAGGCTATCTTTCTCCACTTTGTTGTACCTACCTTACAGATGTTTTCATGGGTCACTCGGTAACAAGGTATTAAAATGGTGTGCATCCGACAATCATCCCTTGACACTTGAGACGTTGGTAATGTTATTGTTGCAAGGAGTAAGGACTAAGGCCCTGTTCTTTTGGACTTCAAGTCACTTAATTTCAGATCACTTCAGATCCTATAAGTTCAGTTCAGTTCAGTTCAGTTCAGATTCATTAAGTTCAGTTCAGTTCAGATCCTATAAGTTCAGTTCAGATCC
>JAGPOY010001272.1:0-18061 GCA_018983105.1 Silene uniflora
GTTAAAATTTATCTGGTCCTTTTTAACCCGTTTATCTGGTTGAATTCTATTGTTGTGTGAATTGCACAAGTGGATACTTCTGTTAATTCCGAACTGGTTGAGACGGAGATGGAGGGGAGGTCGACGATGATAGGTTGCAGCTTTGGATCTACTCGTCCACTTTATACTTGTATTGGCCTTGTGTTTCTTTTGACACAAAAAAAAGTGCGATGTTAGTATATTGAGTGTGTGTTCTTAGGTTGACTAAAGAAGATGATATCATGCTTCTATATATTTCTGTGGCTTTTAGTTTGCACAAACCATTGTAAAAGTATAAGATTTCATTTAGTTCGTAAGATTTTGATTACAATACATAGTTAAGACCCACATAATGATCTTGTTGTAAAAATGATCATAAGCATACTTTTACTATTGTATGCAGCTTTGACTTTGGAGAGCGTTCTCTTTATATCTTCCGGTCTCTTGTTTTATACATGATACAGATCGAGTACATCATAAATTTATTTTTAAGTTACAGACTTTTGATGCTTTTGGAAATTTGATTGCATTGCATACATGATTCTTACCACTTTTTTGTTACTAATTCTTCTAATTGCTGCAATCTTCGATTTGTTTTCCTATATTTCAGTAGTTAGATAGGTTGCGTCTTAGATGGGTTTACATTGTTTATTAGGCTGAGTATGCCGTTTATGATACACTTGGGGATTGCCTGAATGAGAGTACATGTTTGTTTTATGGTTCATGTACACTGTGTTGTACAGCTGTACTTGATGGTTCTGGTACTTACTAATTTGCGTTGCGTTTTGAATTTTGATATTAGGTTTTTACTCTTGTGCATTTTTTGTCCATTCTTCTAATATATGCTTATCTTTTTCAAGTATTATTTTACCACTGTTTCATTAAATCATTGTTGTTCTTGGTATTGAGACAGTTGCGGACAGAGAACATACCAATCTAGCTCAATACTTTGACGAATGCATTGATTTCATTGACGAAGCTAAAAGATCAGCTGGTGGAGTACTGGTCCATTGATTTGTGGGGAGATCTAGAAGGTACCACCGAACCATTTTACTACATGCTTTTTGAATGATATCTAAGGCCATAGTATTAAATACTCTAATCTTGACCATGGCGGGATAAATGATGCTGATATCACTTCAAAAGCGGTCACATTAACCTTTAAAACCTTACAACTCGGTCGCAACTCGCACGTGTTGTTGCGTCATGTCGCTTGCAAAATCTAATACTATGTAGTGACTATGCATTCTTAGTGCTGATACAGAAATTCTTTCGTGGAACATATTCTGACCTCGTCAATCTTAATACTGCTTCTGCAATATTATAAAATGCTATTTGGTATTTTTGGACTTGCAGTGACTGTGGAGTGTGGTGTTTGCCGCAGTGACTGTGGAGTGTGGTGTTTGCTTCTCTCTTAAAAAAAACGAGGCAGTGATGATTCCAATGAGGAAGCGTCTGTCTAATACAGGGGACCTCTTCTTCCTTCAACTGATAGCTCTCTCAAGCATTCTGTTGATCAGGTGACTATCTCGTGCTTTTAGTCTACATATGATTAAATATGGGAATAATGCTTAAATTTAGTTATCTGTTTTCTGTGTATTTAATCTGATATTCTGATCAGAACAAGAGTAGCTGTTGGTCTCACAAATATAGTAAAATTGTTGCCAGGTTCAATTATAAAGAAGATCAATCTCAAGGCAGTGTTGACACCTTCAACTACTGGCGCAGTATCCTCTTCCTCTTGACTCTAAATTACCTGATCATGTTTTTTTTTTTGGAAAGAAAAAAAAAAGAAATTTTGGCCTGAAAAATTTCCTCTTGAATAATAGATACTATAAGTCCGTAGTATATAAATCTTACAAATAAAGCTACCAAAAGTTGACCCAACTCGATTGGTAACGTAATTGTGTTGATCATTTTCTCTTTACTTTTGCAGCGGAATAAGGTGATTCATAGAGGATATTTGCAGCGAGCGGTGATTATTAAGCCTTCCGTCATTTCATAAGTAAGTGAATTCTAATTCTATTGAAGTCTTTAAGCTCCACACTATGACTTTCATTCGCTCCACACTATGACGTCGGATGGGAGATGAGCAAATAAGGGGCTGTCAAGAAGTTGGTGATGCCAAGTAGTCTCGCCTTGATTCGACTTATTTTTTAGACATCCAGTCAATTTATAGTATGTTGGCTTCGATTTTTTTTATAGGATAATTTTCTAAAGTAGATTTGAATTATTTGTAGATCATGTTGTAATTAGCTTTGGATATCGATTAATTGTATAAAGATATTTTTTGTTGATTATGGAATCATTTTGCACTGGCATCATGTGTACGACTAATATGGGCACATCATCATATTTTTTTTATTAAAAATAATAATTATAGACATCAGACGTTGTGAAAATCCGATGCCTAAAAGACATATAGACATCAGTTTTCCTAAATATCCGATGTCCATTGATCAAATAGACATCAGACTTAAGTCTGATGTCTATTGTCTTATAATGCACATCACTCAACTTAACATCGGAGGCCAAGTCTGATGTCTATTAGCAAAAAAGTCTGATGTCTATCATGGTTTTTGTAGTAGTGAAAGTACTTGTTTACCTAGGACATGCAATTAAATTTCGGTTTGAGAATTGACCCTGGAATCTGGTGCTAGAGACACTCAAAACCTTTGTTACTCAGTTACAATTCAATGTTGCGGCCCAGATTTAGGATGGTTTTTATTGTAATTCAGGTGTTCAGTTCAGGAAAAATAATTGAATGGTAATGTTAGGTTCTAGGACCATCATATGGCCATATATGTCTGGATTTACTGTTATATCCTCTGTTGCACCACCAATACCATCGTACATAATAGATGTTCCTCTTATTGATGTGGTTTAAATTGTGTTTTGAGTTTCTATGCAGCAGTGAACTTAATATAGGCTACGTTTGGTGTGCTCTGAAACCCCTGCATAGTAGACTACCTGTTAATAGTCAATTCTGATCTAAGTTAAGATTTGTGCGCAAAAAAAAAGAACTAAAACTTCGGCAACTGACAGTTGCCGAAGTGAAATATAGTCCTAGAACACCAAGTGTGAGACTACATTCGAACATAGGTGGGGGACTGAGACAAACTAAATCCATGCTAGCCAACCAACACCACCCAAACATTAACACTTTGCAATTTAGGGGCAATTTAGAGTCCTATAACCCTGTTAACTTGAATGCTATTGTGGGTAATAGTTATTAATCTATTTCTTATGCATTAAATACAGGGCGGAAAGATTAAAACTATTTTATACAATGATGACATTGATGCTTATAAAAATGTTATACAAAGTAAAGTGGAATATGACATCTCCAATGCAAAGATAAGGCCAGTGCCTGAGAAATATCGAGTAAGTGCTGATGATCATCCTTTCCAGCTAAGTTTCGGTGCTGATACTATCATCAAAGCCATTGAAGGTTCCAAACCTCCTATTGGCCCTGAGTACATCAGCATTGCTGCCATACCAAGAACCAACACAACTGATGACAGATATGGTGAGCAATAGTTCTCAACTCTGAAATTGTATTCGTGCAACGCTAAAAAAGGCAGGTTTGTATGCACTTAAATTGGAGCAACCTTATAGCCTCAGGAGTTTTACTGGTTGGTTGATGTGTAGATGTAGTTGGAGTGCTTATCTATGTGGAGCCGTTGCGCCAAGTATCCCGCCTCAATGGACAGGCTTTGGATGTCCGTGAATGGGTGATTATTGATCACAGGTAAGAACACAGAAACCAAAACTTACTAAGAGATCACTGTTCAGTTACATAGCAAGTACAAGTGTTTGTAACAATATTGTTTACACTGTTGTAGTACGGAACACCCACTGACCATAACAGCGTGGGCGGAGCTGGCAACCAGGGAAGGCGAACAACTACAAGAAGTCGCTGAATCATTCCCAGTCATTGGTTTGACCTCTCTTAAGCCGTCGTATCACAAAGGTACAAACCTGTCCTAGGTAGTTTTGTTAGGCCCAATTTTTCAGCATTTACTTATAAGACTAACCCAACATGTATAACCTACCATGCTAGGTTTCTCCCTATCTACAGCATCATCAACATTTGTGAAGATTAATCCAGAAGGAGAAAAATCAGATATGCTTCGTGCTTGGTAAGAATCGTCTTTGCCTTCCTTCCATCAACCCACCAACAAATTCATCCCCCCCTATCCTTCTCCACGCAACAACACACCACCGGCACCACACTAATTTAACACCACAGCCTCCCAAAAATGTCTTGAAGCTAAACTAACGTTCTTGTACATGTAATTAGGGCTGCAGCAAATAAGACATCAATCTCTGCTAAGCACTGTCAAGTGCTAGATATTCGTGCTCCCGCAACAGCGCGAGTGACAACTACAACAAGGAAATTACGCACAAAGAAGGTATGCAATTTCCAGTTTGCAAACTAATTTGCCAATTAGAATACATAGACACGGGCACACTGAATGCGCATCTACTAGAATGTTACTGAAACAGTTGAAGTTTTAGAATGTTGGTTCTACAACGAACTGTTAAAGGATACATCAGAGGCCTTATTACAAGGCCAGTTACTTGGAAATTTGTTCACATCAAACTATAACCCAGAATTATTATCAACTGTTAACAAGGTGTAAATGTTTTGGACATCGGTGTGTTTAAACTGACATTAAATACACAGGCTGCTGATACTCTACAAGAAGAGCGCCACTGGCTTCATGTATCAAGTCCTGAATTTGATCGAAAGGATGTGCGCTTCTACCTCGGATGTATCCACTGCGGAGCAGGAAGCAAGAAAGATTTCAATGTCAAGTATAACTGTGCTACCTGCAAGAGGCAAGCAGTGACCTCTTTACCCAGGTGCTTATACAGTTTCTTGTTATTCAAATACTATATCAATAACCTTAATTAAAGAGCCTTACTAACACTAATTTTTTTTCTAAGTATAGGATGAACATCACTTTTGAAGCCATTGATGAGACAGGTTCTTACATGTTCACTGCATTCACCACTGACGCTGAAAAACTCCTGCAAACGAAGGCTGATGAATTCTATACAATGGATCTTGAAGTGAGTTTATTATAAAGCCTATCCTTTAAAGCCTGAAAAGAAAAATCGAGCATGGACTTTATAAAAGAATAAGAAACACTTTAAATATATGTTGCTATACTTATTACACAACTCATTCCTACAATTTAAATTCATACTTTTATCCTGATACATTCATTCAACTATGCATGTTCGTGAGAAGTGCCTAACAGATGCTGAGAGTAGAATTCGAAACAGCAAATTCTACATTCAAGTTGGCCCAACGGCAGCACTCTCAAGGAATGGAGTGCTAAAGTGGGTGCTCAAACAGCTTTCACTTTAGTGAATTGTGTGGCTGCAAGGGTAGGTGCTAAACATTTTGCAAATTTTGGGCGGCAAGACCTGGGATGGCTACTATTTTGTTAACGGACGCACCTTATCATGCCAGAATAAAGAGTAGTTCACATAACTACCAAAGATGGTGCATGAATCCAACACTATTTCATTTCTAATCAGTTGTCCAACTAAGTGAGCCTAGAATATATGTTCATCAGGAAAAAAACGTCGGCACTTACATCTACCCTTTGCCACTGAATTTTCTAATTTGCCAAGGATTCTAGATCATAACAGGTCCCCTTAATTTGTAATATATTCTATTGCATCTGTTAAAAACTTTGAAGTTTATCTGTCTTGTTTACCGCGGCAGCCGCAACCACTGCAGTCCAAAATCTGCTCTGTCGTGCACCTACGTCTGTGAATCTATTGAATTATGTTACTTTTTTTGGGCTAGAGGTGTTCTGCAAATTAAAAATCCTAGATTCACTAACCCTGTTGGTAAACTTGGCATAACTGCATTCCCCAAAAATAAGAAACCAGAGTTCATTTTCTGTAGGGAACTGTAAAAATACCTGCGGTGAACAACAGACCAGAAATATGCGGCTTACAAATTTATTTCGTGCTAATAGAAGCCTTTCCATTAGACGATTGTAGCGATCAATGTTCAAGCAGCGCCTTGTGAACCGCATCTCAATAAATCAACAGACTGGACTGTGATTAATTACCCAGGTGCAACTATAGCTAAGTTTAACAACCAACCTTAAGTTTTGTCTAATCTAAAATTGGTTGGCAGACATATGTAATGCTGAATTTATCAGTAGCCCTAGGTTGCTCTAACTGGTTGTACAAAAATTGTAACCATACATCTGAAAACAATGGAATGGTTTGACAGTTGGAAAATAGAGGGTGATTAATCTGTCAAGAAGACCCACAAGGACATGTATCAAACTGAAAAAATGTATGCTAATGAAGGGTTACCTCTCCATTGACATGACAACACATTTAAATTACATCAAAGTAAAAGCAAATCAGGACAAGGTACAAAACTCATGCTTAATCAACAGGTGGCAGCAGTGCACATGCCTCTAGAGTACAATTAGATAAGTAAATAACTAAGCTATACATATTCTAAACCAAAATTACAAGTTACCTAAGCTAATATAACTACACTCTCCTACCTTCTATTCACAAAACACTTCATCATCTCCCATAGTAACTCCACAATGAAGCCTATCAAAAAACTTGCAAGAGAACTACCAGGTCAAGCTGGTCCACATACCATTAAGCTTAAGGTGATCGATAAAAAAAATATGCAAAGGTCACGGGAAAATCAAGCCTTGGACTATCAGCTTCTCACATTTCAAGATGAAGAGGTAACTTTTACAGATTTCATGTATAGCCGTTTAGAAAATGTTCTCTGCTTTTGCATATGTGTTGTTTTAATCGACCTTAGAATCTTTGTATATTATTATTTACGTGTGCTCTTGACTGAATTGTTAAAGTTTATGTCGTGGATAATCATTGATGCCCCCTTAGTTTCCTAATTCTTCATGACAAAAATTTCCCTGCAAATAAAATCAGATAGCTAAGGTTTGGGACTGTCCATCCAGTTAAATGTGATTTCAGTAATTACCCTTAAAATGGTCTAGAAGAATTTCCCCAGTATTTCTTAAATTTAACACAAAAATAATGAAGTATTTAAGTGGATGGTGAATATAAGAAGAAAAGTGAATGAGAACCTGGAACTTGGATTAAAAGAAATTTCAAACTCATCAATAAACTGCACCATCATGAGAAATGGCAATTTTTAATGCTTTACAGTCTTTTAATTTAAACGACTTTTTTTACAACACCGACTGTAGGGGGCGAAGCTGCATAGTATCCTATCCAATGACTCGCTAGCGGAGTTAGAAGATACCATAGAGGATAAAATGGAATACGAGATTACCAATGCCAAAGTGGAGTTGATGTCTGGTGCGAGCACCAGAAATACAAATGACCAGACGTATCAACTGAATTTCAACATTAATACCATTGTTGATCGTGTTCCATATCAGCCTAGATACATATCAATTGCATCTATTCCAAGGAAAGTCTCACTTAGTGATAGATATGGTGAGGCCTGGTACAATAAGCTTCTATATTTGCCCATTAATTTACATTGCAGGCAAAAAAATCCACCTATAATGCAACTTCTAACTGAATATCTGTTTCACTGTAGATATCCTTGGAATTGTTATATATGTGGATTCAAGCTGCCAAATTACTAGGCCAAATGGCCAAACAAGAGATATTTGTGAAGTTATCATTATGGATCAAAGGTATATGAGTCCCTTTGTAGTTTGTCGTTCAAATTTAACAGCACGCAAAAACAGCTGACTGTACCAAGCTATTGCTTCAGCATGTACTTTAATTAACATCACACCGTTGTGGTGTCTTCTTGAATAGCTCTCAACAGATCATGATAGTAGCAGCTTGGGAACAGCAGGCTATTGAGGAATGTCATCGCATGCAGTCCATTGCAGCATCCTTCCCAGTCATTGGGTTTACGGCCTTGAGGTCGGCTCACCGAAAAGGTACTTCTTGCTGACAAGAGTAATTCACAACTTGATGGCAAAAATTCAAAAGCGTAGTCTCTAAAACACGTTACCATGATGAACATGTAGGATTTTCACTTGCACTGACACCCAAAACATCCATCAGTTTGGATCCAAAGGGGGAAGAGGCCGCTAGGCTCCGTGCCTGGTAAGAATTAATGAAATCATTTACTATTGATAGTGTTCAGAATCAACTCACCTAGACAACGTGTATCTCAGGGGAGAAGCAAATCAAGACCTGCTTGCTGATAAGAGCTACAAAGTGTTTAAAGTCCGACATCCAAAAAGTCAACGCAATCTAATTACAGTGGAACAGCTGCTGCAGAAGAAGGTAAACATCCATATTTTTGTAAGACCAAAGCACGCCTCAACTCTAACTGAGGAATTCCCATGGCTACCTCTGTTTGCAAGTATTTGCAACTTTATAGTGAAGAAAATTTCCCGTCATTATCATTGTAGCTAAATTATAATCAGCTAACTAATTTGTTCATGCTAAGGAGTTTGGAATTTGGAGTTTGTTAGAACTCGAGCATATACTATACCGTAGCTAACATTTCGACTGTTAACCAGTTACAACCAGTGCTGTTATAACCAGTCAGTCCAGGTCATAATCTACCCGCACTGATTAACATCCTAACAAACATCCTAACGACAATTTACAACATAAAGACGAAGGTTATTAGTCAGTGTTGCATCTATAGAACACTGGCTTTATTAAGCCTTGTTAAATTTGAACTTATTCTTTACTGGAATTGTATGGATATTTTTTTTCGCAGGCTCAGGATACTCTACAGGAGGAGCAGTACTGGTTGAGCGTGCAACTACACGAGTCTAGCATACCAGAGTTGAACTTATACCATGGTTGTAGTAACTGCGGCACAGGCAATTATGAAGATATGGGTGTTGCATATACTTGCCAGGAATGCTTCACAGATAATGTTATTTCCTCTCCAAGGTATAACTGCATGCTTATAGACGTTAAAGCCCCACGAACAAATTCTTATATAGCACATCAGTCAACTAACCTCCTCTATCTAGCCAATGAATTTTATATTGCGTCTGCCCAAGCCTCATTGAGGTACCAGCCAGAACACCTCGGTGCGCCTTACAGATCAGGCGTAGCCAACGAGGAGCCTTTGCTTTAGAATATTATCCCTAATGTTCACTTCTTTGCATGTTAATCCTCTTTGACAATTTCAAATAGGGGAAACATTGTGCAAAATTTTATTTTAAAATATCTAAATTTAGTTGCAAATGAAAATGCAGAATGAGTATTACATTTGAGGTAGAAGACGCAACAGGAGCTTATCTTTTTAATGCGCTGACTGTAAACGCAGAAAAAATCCTGATGTGGCAGTGGCAGACCTCTACTCAATGCTCCCACAGGTACCTACCAACCAAATCTTGGACATCAAAACTTGACACATTAACTACTGAAACTCTAACTGTTTCGGCGCCTGCCAACTCCCATGAGCCCAATGTCAGTTAAAAAAACCAGAAAAAGTCTCCTAATAAAGATTAATGTTAAGAAACTTACAGAATATATGCATTATTTTGAGCGCAGGAAAAAGAAGACTACCTTCGCCAAACTGTAAGGCAATTGAGGAGTAATCCATTTTTCATCCAGGTGACGCCAGCAACGTCACTTTCCACCAAACAGGAGCTGGTTTGGGTGCTTCAGTAAGCATCTCGAACCTGAACACAGTCCAAAAGTAGGCCAGCTTAGGAGCATTGGGTAACCTTTTGTTGCCGCTGCACATTTTGAAGCCCGACTACTAAATCTTGCAACAATCACTACACTAGCAGCGCGTGCAACTCCCCAGACAATAAACAAGCTGGCCATTACTAGACTTAGAATAACTTGCGGAATATGTAGCTAATCAAAACATTGCTAGGGATTGTCCTGGACAACCTAACCCCTTGGTTTGCACTGAATTCTTTTAAACGCAGACCAAGTCTTTTGCTGTAGCTATGTTTGTGATTCTCGTTAGTGAACTCTACGTTTGTAATATATATGTATGCTATTCGGGCAGGCACATCCTTTATGGTAAGCGAGCCAGTTAGCTCAATATGGTAAACTGAAAGCATGTCAAATACACCTAACATTCACCATACAGACAGGATTGAAAATTTTCCAAATAAAAATGACAACAATGCATACTTAGGCAGTGTATTTTAAAACTGAACGATTTCCGCTCTGGTGGATCGCTATGCACCTGGGCCAAAACCCAGCGATTTGCAGAGAATTGACATTTGGTTAGCCAAGGCTTCATTTCTTCTACTCTAGACTATATTGCATTGAACCAATCAATAAACATACCTTAACTACACATAATTAGAATCTAATGTTGGAGTTTTGGGGTGATTAGCTAAAACCTGTAAAACAACAGGGTTTAAACATAGAAAGGCCACAAACAGACAGAACAGTTTCATGCCTATTTCCTAAAAAAAATTAACTGGCCATAGACAAGACAATACAAGGAAAACAAGTACAAAAGTTATGGTTTGTTGGTAAGTGGTATGGCCCTAGCCACACCCCTAAAATAGCAGATGTAAGGCAAAGAGTCACTGCCACAATCTCTCAACCTGCATTACAAGCAACCTCAGCTTATATAATTACAGAGTTCTCAACTCTGTTCTCCCAACACAGCATCATTTCCACTCTAAGTCTAACGTCCTTAAAAAATGTACCAATTACTTGTTAATGCTTACAGTTATAATAAACATATATTAGGTTCTTTCCTCTTTCATTTATGAATTAATATGTATCTTAATTATGCAGCTCACAATGAAATCTACAAGGAAGCTAGCCAAGGAACTTACTGGTATGCCTGGTCCATATCTGTGAAAGTTAAAGTGCTCAAGAAATCTGAAGTCTACAGTTCACTGGAAGATACAGCACTGGACCACCAGCTTCTCACGTTTGAAGATGAAGAGGTGAGTTTTAAGTTTTAAATTCTTTTGTGTAGGCTTTCTTGAGCATGTTAGTATGATTCTGTCTCGATAAAATGCTCGCAACTACTTAACTATAAGTCACAATCCTGTAGAAATACATGTATAACAGTAGAGGCACGTCTGTACCTTCAACTCCCAAGCTTTCTGATATTTCTGCGGGCCATTTTTTCCCTTCAAACGACCACTGGCTGCCAAAAACACATATTTCCATTGATTTAACCTCATGCTGAACTTTGGCATATACACAACAACATCTAACTACTGAAATACATAGTGATCCATCTCCTACGCGTCTTTCGCCCTGAAATGCATATGTATAACAGTTTATTGTCGGAATCAATGAATGACTGCATACAAAAAAAATGCAATTAATGCAGGGAGCCAAGCTAAAGACTGTGCTGTACGGCGAGTCGCTGGCAGAATTTGAGGATGTTATGGAGGAACAGATGGAGTACGATATTTCTAATGCCAGGGTTAGAGTTATACCTGGCCTGGACTGGGAATATCCAAATGATCAAGTTTATGAACTCCATTTCAACTTAAACACTCATATCAAGACTATCACTACAAAAAAAAGACGATGATGTACCTGAGTACACATTGCTTGCATCTATCCCAAGGTTCAACTCATCCAATGACAACTATGGTGAGGCCTAAGGAATAAAGTGAAAATTTCACGACACAACAGTGGTTAATACACAAACAGTTGTAATTATTCGACTTCTAACCATATCTTTGTCCAACTGCAGATGTACTAGGAATTCTCTTATATGTGGACACGAATTGTAAAATTACTAAGACAAATGGCGAGGTCTAGGATGCCTGTGAGCTTGTCATTATTGATCAGAGGTGCATAATTTGCGAACAAATTATCTCTAGCTTTTAACAGTAGAAACTATAATTGCTTATATTACCTTCGGTTAAATCAAATTGTTGTTTTCTCATGTAGCTCTGAACAGATCATGATAGTAACAGCCTCGCAGGAGCCAGCTATTGAAGAATCCCGAAACTTACAATCCGTTGCTGCAACATTTCCACTAATTGGATTTACACAACTTCTGTCATCATACCGTAAAGGTAAGGTGCTTTCTATTGATAGCCATATGGCTAGATATGACTCGAACCATGTAAATGTTGTATTTCTAAAGCACAAGGCTATGCCAAACATGTAGGATTTTCTCTTAAAATAACGCACAAGACATCTATCAACCTAAATCCAGCAGGCGAAAAAGCTTCTGCTCTGCGTGCTTGGTAAGGTTTCGTAGAACCGTTGACTGTTTGAGAATTTCAAAATAAACCTTGCTAAACATATTTTCTCCCAGGGGTCAGGCAAACACGGAACTGCTTACTACTAAGCATTGCCACATCTGTGAAGTCCGCCGTCCAAAAAATGAGCGCATTATAACCACATTCAAATGGCTCCTTGAGAAGAAAGTATGCATTTAATCTCCTGTGTCTGAAATTTTTAAAGGCTAATTTGTGTAATCTAAAAATGACAAAAACTAGAACCTCTTAGATATGATAATGGGTTATTCCCCCCTATAATATACCTACTACCAAGCATCCAAACAGATTACTTACAGCATAAATAGGCAACTGAGGCTTGGATTTAACCAGAAGGCGCGTTATTTAACATAGTTGTGTCTTTTGTTTATGAGCAATTAAGCGACACTATATTTGCATCTCAATTGACAGGTTAAGAATACCCTGCATGAAGAAAGGCACTGGCTACAGGTGCAGGTGAACACAGGCGGTCCTATTTGTTTCAGCTTATACCTTGGTTGTAGCAACTGCAACACACGCAATACTGAAGAAATAGGTGTTGTATAAACGTGTCATGCCTGCTTCAAAAAGAATGTTACTTCCTGTCCAAGGTCAATATCCCTGCCTATATAAGTTACATACACACACACTTTTGAATTGCTCCACCTTTATTTGTGCAAATGCAGGGAAGCTTTACTAGGACTAGAAACATTCAATAATTCTAATTGTTCACAATAAAAATTGCAGGATGAATTTGACATTTGAAGCAACAGACGAGACCGGCACTTACTTTTTCACAGCGCTGACTGAAACCGCGGAGATCCTGCTAAAGCCTCTCCAGGAGAACTGTACTCAATGCTCACACAGGTAGTGTACACCACGATGTTCGGATACCTAACCTTCAGAAAGGTCTGCACTCTACAAATGAAGTTTTGTCAAACAACTGTTTTCTGTGTTCTTGAACACCATCCTAGTGCTGGCTTTTTCCTATGACTCTGCAAACAGTCTATAGATAAACAAATAGAGCGTCAATTCCCTCAAATAAGCCGTTCACTATATTTCACAGTTAAAAATATAGGCCATGAAAGGTATTAACCTAAAAACATACTGACTGTCCACATATTTCACTGCAGGAGAGGGAAGACTGTCTTTACCAGGCTAAGAAAAACCTTAGCAATGCACCAATATACATTCAGGTGGCACCAGCACCATGTCTATCTCTAAGTCCTGATCGAGTGACCATTTGGTTCCTCGAAAAAGCTTCACTCAACTAAGACAAACAGGTCGAGGGCCAGCTGCGGAACTTTGGGTATTTTGGGATCGCCGCTCCACATTTTGAATCAAGTATAATCAGCAAGCGTTTCAAGGAAAGCTGCACCAGTGGCACAGACGCGGGCCCAAGGAAATAAATAAACAGCACTCGCCTTTCCTGGACCTAGAAAAATTCCAATGTATGTAGCTAATCAAAAAAATGCTGCCTTTTTTGGGGTGCTTCAGCATCTGCATTGTCAAGCTACAAATATGTATTAAATCTTCTGAGGCATTACGGCAGTGACACTTAAAGTGTCAATTAATCTTTCCAGCTGATACTTTTAAGCGTCCAATAATAGCCTGAGGTGTCTCCATAGTTAGGTAATCGTCGCTTCAAAATAGGTCATTGACAATTACATATCTCCTTAACAAACATGTTACATAAAAGTAGATATAAATTGGTGAAATAAAACAGAACAGGTTACAAGTTTTACAATCATATAATGCTTCGATATTTGCCTCGAGTTTAGGTTAATTAGCAACTTTTCTAGCTTTAAAAGTGCTTTCTTCTAGCAACTATCAAATTTTAGCTGCAAGCCAAATATAAAAGAGGGCATAAATCCTGGCATTGGTGATTCAGTCCAAATTTAATAATTAATCCTCCTGTTAAATAATTTCAACATTGCTTCCTCCAAACATTGCGGGTCAAGCAGGACAGACGCAATGTCAAATTAATCAGCAGTCATGTACCAATTTCATTTAGGCCAGCAACTACAGAGGGTTACTGACGATCATTGACAAATTCACAATTCGCATGTTCGCTATTTATTTAACGCTTCATTAAGATACAACAGTGATTACTTGTTAAGTACGACTCAGAATAAACAAAATCCAAACGAATCAGATAAGCCTCAAACACCCCTTACATCATGGATGTAATGAAAATGAGCAAAACTAGAATCAGATAAGCCTCAAACACCCATTACAAGGTGTTTGCAGATTAAACATTGACGTGCTTGCAGATTAAACATTGTAGCAAAACAAATTAAAACATTACATTTTAAGCCTGCAGAGAACTAATTTAACCATTCTTATTTATAATTATACTTAACCATACATTATTATTAAGTCGTAACAATTACTCTGGACCGCTACACCGTGGCAGGGAAGCCATCAGCGATAGGATAATACTCACGTAGCGGCTCATTGCATCTCAATGTTTTAGAACAAATCAAAAGGTCAACATTTCGTCCACAAAAAATACATATCCTAAGAATGAATTTTTTAAAACAAATACAATTTGTCAAGCTCAACATTTCGTTCGCAAAAAGGTTTTCTTGTATATTAAGGCAATTCAAATTATTTCCAAATAGAAAAAAAAATTATCGGGAAAATCATCGAAAAACACAACAAAACTAATTTAAAGCTAAAAAGTTTAGATTAATTTAAACTAGATGATTAAAAGTGTACGTTGAAAAATACACAAGAAAGGGCACTTTAACATAATTGACATAACCCAGTTATTTACTTATTTGATATACAATATTAAAAATCCAAAAAAAAGAAAAAAGGTTGGAAAAAAAAAATATAAAAAATCCGGAAATTAATGAGAATCATTCACTAACATCAAATTGAATTAAGAAACCGCTAAATTTAGCAAAAGAGAAGTTAGGACTTAGGAGGTGCATGCATAAACGAGAATTTAACATACATGTGATATTCAATTAACAAGTTCAAAAATTAACGTGTTGATAAAATCAATAAGTTAACTTACACATTTCATCAGGCCATGATAATAACAATCAAAACTGTCCATCATAAATTTAATTAAGAATTCAATTTACATTGTAGTTCAAACCAAAAGAACCATCTTTACATGATTTACATCTCAGCGTAGGCATTACAAGTGAGAAACACATAGAAAATAACCTCTTCTAAAAGTCACCAGACAAATAAAGCCAAAATAAAAACGTCTACCAACAACGTCGAGGACATTAGGCAGATAAAATTAAACAAAACAGCAATAATATACCGACTCAACTGTCTTGGGGTACCATGCGCATCGCGCATGGTACGACCAACTAGTTATAATTAAAACTCTAACTAAAGCTCAAACAATTTTTGGCTCTTTAATTAGATAATTTTGATATAGTTAACGATGATTGAGTATTTTAGATTTTTATTTAGTCGAATCTTATTCGATAAAAGAATATGTTATTTTATGATACACAAGGATGATAGATACCAAAGTGGCTTGAGTGTAGTGGAGCGCGGGAGTGCCTCAAAGCATTGTAATATGACAATGAATTGAGAGGTACCGGGTTCGACTCCCTACACGGGAGTGCTGCAGTATTACCTGTCATCAAGGGCAACCTTGATGACTTACCTGGTCCCCGGGCTTGCAGGGTGTTCGGGTGTTCCCCAGGGGCGGAACCAGGAACCAAATCCATCTAGGGCTAAATTCACAGACAACCGAAACTTATTTGTTAAAGAAAGATTCTAACCGTAGGCAAATCCATGTATGAGTTTTCGGGTCCGAGATAAAATTTTTTGTGTATATTGTCCAATTTGTAGGCTAAATAAAATAAAAATTATATCTTTTATACAAAAATTGCAATAATATTTTGATTAGAACTCCATAAATAAAATTTTACAGATCCACTAGTAATCATACGTGTCATAATTTCTATAAGGACAAATAGTAAATAACTATTTTAGTTAATCTTGTTTGATTAATAGGATAAAAATCCAACATTATAAGACAAACTAGTATTAAAGATCAGCGGAAAATTACCATGGAGGTTATTATCCCATAAAATGGGAGAATTCAGTAATTTTGGAGTTGGTGAAAAATTGATATGTGAAAATAAAACAAAAAATTGATCAAAATTTGCTTCAGTTGGAGTCGAACCCCTGTTCTATTGAAAGAAAAGAAACGCAGCAACCAACTAAGCTATCTTATAGCAATGAATATTTAGTGCACTAAATTGTATTTTTTATTTCATCTAGGGCTATAGCCCTAGTAAGATATGGCTAGATCCGCCCCTGGTGTTCCCTTGGGTCACCAAAAAAAAAGGATGATAGATTAAAAAATTTGTTTAATTAGCTAAATAATATGCTTTAAAATGTTCTCAGAATATAGGTTTTACAACATAAAATGATTTTATGAAAGTGTTTTCTATTTTCAAGATCTTTGAATGGGTAAATAATTGATAATCCTCATACAAAATCTAATTTGATTATTGTTTTTGTTGCACGTTAATTTTGTAATCTTATACTACTGGTGAAAGAATAAGGTAATAAGACAAAATTATGAAATCGACCTTCTCAAATCAAATGATTGATAACAACCAATCTTACTTAAATGCTTGATAAAATGATTGTATAATTCCAAAATCCATATACAACAACATGCCTACATTATGAAGATACATCCACTTATACCATGTGACATGTACCGTCCATGTGTCTTGCTTGTCTAGGAAGGGTCTAATCAATTTGTATGCAAGGAGGAACTTGTTATGGGCTTAAAAATGGCCTATGTCTTCACCAAGAGGACAAATATCTCTTTACTTAAAGCCTTGCTATCTTGTGACTTGAATCTTTCAAAGGAGACATGGGCCTTACATTACATATAGCTTAGTGAGGTTATTTTCATCCAATTTGAGGAATAAATGCAAAAGCTCAACCACCCTTGTTACAATGTGGACTGACCCGATTCAAAATCGATCTGTAGTCGAATTGACGATCTGAATATGAACTGAAATCTGAATTAACTCGAACTTATTCAAGACGATCTGGATGTTTGAAGTAGTAATTAGGCCTCGTTTGAATGAAGAAAATACCAATTTTCGTCAAACAGGACAACACGGTAAGTGTGCTAAGAATAAGGAACGATAGTACATACAATTAGACACTTATAAATATACATTGCGCTTCGTAAATTACGAGATACGCAATTTTTCCTCGTACCCCCGTCAAGTTGAAGCATTAAGGTCTCAACTTGGACACCAAAAAATGGCCGATGAAAAAAAAAAACAAATGGATGAATGAACGAATAGAATCGAACCTCGGGGAGTTCACATGTGAGGGAGAATGTAAATATGGTTTTAAGCCACAAAGAGATTTCACATGTAAATGTTTCACATCGAGGATATAGGAGACTGATTGACTAATGAGTTATCTATTAATTTTAGGATAAAACCTTCTTTAATTTGTCAAGTGAACTATCTCTATTTTGGATGAGAGTGGGTTAAGCTATGTAAATCAGTACAGTTGAAATGGCTAAAAAAGCGTGATGCCCTCCTTGACTACAAACGCATTTATTGGCAACAAAAAACGCGTATAAATAAAGCTAATTTTGAAGATAATAATACCAAGTACTTTCAAAATCATGCCACTATTAGACGTAGTAGAAATGGAATTAAGCAGTTCATAAATAGGAATGGTGCTTGTATTACCGATCAAGACCTTATTAAACAAGAAATATCTGAAGAGTTTAAACTTAGATTTACAAAAAATCAACTTTGTCATTTCGACAAAATTGAGGATTTTAAGTCGATTAGTGGTTTAATTACAGACGAAGATAACAATTTTCTTACAAG
>JAGPOY010001273.1:3127-21185 GCA_018983105.1 Silene uniflora
CAGAAAATTTATTGCCTCCACTGTTTCGAATAGCTTCGTGGACCTTTCATCACAAAAAGGGTAGTTGTAAGCTTAGGTTCTATCTTCAAACGTAAAACAATATATCTATTCTACAAAAGATAGTCCACCTGAGATGATGCATTCTTTAAGACTGAATGGACATAGGCTCGCATCATACTCAATGCACGCGACTGTCAATAAGATTAAAAAGAAAATATCATATCTGGCTGATGAACCTCCATCAAAGAGAGGTTGCCCAGTTTTTTTCCCCTAATAATCGCAAAAGGTTGATACATATTCAGTGACATGCACCTGGAGTTGACGAAATTTGACTAAGTAAACACTGGATTCAGCATATTGCGGATTGCTCTCAACATATCTACAGATAAGAAATGCAAATACAACAAATAATAGGTTTAACAATGAGAATGCATATACAAAAATAAGAAAACAGAAAGCTAGCAGTACTATGTTTAAAGAGAGCACTCAACATACGTTATGCACTCATCCAGCTGTTTTAGGCGCGGGAGAAAGTCCTGGTTTCCAACACTCATACTGGGAGAATAAAAACTTGTTGCAATCTGAATAAACAGGTAAAAGAATCAATAATGCAGAACCGTAGGCGCCTCTACATTTTAAGAACTTCAATATATGGGGGAAAAATGATTTCTCAGTTACTATACACATCTACACTACTTTCCATCAGTGAGCGTGTATCATGGTTTTAAATCTCAGTATCGATCGTCGTCGCGGTATCTGTATAATCGGTCATCACGGACGGACCGCGAAGAATCTGGGTGACTCTCGGGTGATATCTAGTATCGGTAGAGTGAAAATCCGATACAACTCGGCTGATACGATACAACTTGGCCGAGATTTTGAACCCTGAGTCGTGTATGCTTCATATTGCTCCTATTCCTCACCATGAATACAATTTAACAAGAACCCCAGAAATATTTGTTTGTAAATATCTGAAACTGAGATGAGCTAAATCGGATGTTGGAATTTCATCCAAACTCGTATTAGCCAGGAACTATAATCGGAGGATGTTGCATTTCTTGTAACAATACAAGACCCAAAATTCCATAGATGTTCAGTTGTTCACAATGGATGTTGTCTCGAAATTTATGATGACTACGACCACCGCAAAGCAATTTCCCAATTTCGTTGAGCATTCAACATAAAAGAGCTATAGTTTCATCATTACATGGTCAATGGGTCATCCCTCTGCAGTTGGCCAATTTTTAGTGTGTACTCCGTACCGTTCGTTCTATCAACTGCCATTAAATTGTTTACTATGAAGTGTAGAAAGTAGCAGATAGTCTAGTCGAGTCCCTCCCCAACAATAAACAATAGCAAGTAGAAGTGGGGCACCTAGCCTGAGATTAAGTACATTGCAGATTCTCAGAAGCCAAAAGAATGTTAAGAATATCAAGCTTACATTCTCCAACTCATCGAAGTAGTTCAGCTTGCTGCGAAGTGCATCGGCAAATTCAATCAATCGTTGCTTTTCCATTAACTGTAAAAACAAATAGGCACACCACCAGTTAAAAAAATTGAGAGAAGATAAAGGAAAGGAAACAGTTACTTCAAAACTTCTAGATTCCAACTTCCACAATCATTGAGAAGTTTGAAATCAAGCCAAAAGTGATCTGAGAAATAAACATGATATTAATTCTGAGTCCTCACACACTCACTTATTTTCTGCAGCAAGCCAAAAGGATAGGGTAAAGAAAGAAAAAACCATATCAAGCCTCTGATCTACAAAATAAAAAAATTACTCCATAATAATATAGATAGGAAAAAGGGACTACATGAAGCTAGCGATGGAGGGTGTTAATATCTCTTCTCTCTCAAAAATATTACTCCTATGCTTCAGAGGTTCCACGCCTATGGCGAGGTACTAGGGTTCGGATGTACACAACCTTGCCCGTACAAGATTTGTCTCGACCAACCGGGGCTCAACAATGTAAGAAGCACAAACAATGTTGCAAACTATTTTAGCCTATTCTATGATTTTCATCATACTCCAAAGCTAAAAATTATTATGCTCTTATGGGAAAATGGAATCAGTATTTACATCTCTTGAGATAAGTTAGTTTGTTCCGGATGCTTTATGAGTAAATAATTGAAGCAATCTGTTGAACAATGCCACTAAACTACCACAGGCAATGATGAATGCTATGAACGTTGTTCTCAAAACTCAGAATTTTAAGCCATACGAAAATATAGAATGTCACATACTCAACATAAAAAGAATAAAATTACTGTGTGTACAATAGTTCAAGCAAGACTAAGAGCCTCATAAGCATCAATACAGCATAAAGGGACCTAGGGGGCGTTTGGTTGGGGGTCTTCATGAAAGGGAATGAAATCTCCCCATTCCCTTTATTGTTGTTTGTTTACCCATCTTTTCCTTACCCTTTACCCAATTCTCAGCATTGGATTACCCCAAACTCCTCCAGATTTATTCCCCAGCCCCCCAAGGGTATCCCATACCCTTTCCCTACTACCTACTATCACCCACCACTACAATCCCCTACATCCACCATCAACATCTACCACCAACACCCGCAACCACCTCGACACCACCACCATAGGCAGCGTCAGCGGCCCTTCACTCCGGCCAACTCGCCAGCACCACCTTGACAGATCTTCTCCCCCTTCGTCGACCGACCTACTTCTTTTCGAAACCACCGTCCTCAACCCCTAAACACCACACCAATACATATAAAACTCTCTAACCCCACCGGAACCCTCTCCCCCACGCCCCAAAACACCAGAGATCTGATGTTTTGGGGGGTGGGGAGGAGGTTCCGGTAGGGTGAGAGAGTTTTACTGGTGTTGGTGTGCTGTTTAGAGGTTAAGGACGGTGGTTTCGAAGAGAAGTGGCACTGGCATGGGGAAGCGGTGGGCGTGGAGAGGCCACCGACGAGGGAGGATGGCCGGCAGGTGGCTGATGTAGAGGAGGTTTGGTGGTGGTACTAGTAGAGGAGGTTCAGTGATGGTAGTTGTTTAAGGTGGTTGATTTTGGTTTTTTATTTTTTTTTCATTCCCTTACTCAGTTACTCATATCAACCAAACAATGAAGTATATCAAAGAGAATCTCTTTTTCATTCCCCTTGTTTCCCTTTCCCTAATCATAGTGTGAACCAAACAAGATAGCCCACAAGGTAGCTACAAAATCATAATTTGAAAATTCTTCATTTCCCTAATCCCTATTCCTTCCTAACCTGACATACGGAGTAATAAATTTGCAGGTAGTTCATGATACTTGAAAGACAAATCCAACTCTCTTTTACTGCCTATAAGAGATGTATCCACCACGATTCCAATATGCAAGTGAAAAGCTCAATTTTTTTTATCGCAAAGTTTCTCCCCTTCCCATTCCTTCCAAATTCAATAGCCTTGTTTACAATACAAAACATTGAATGATTTCTACCAATTGTACCGTAAGAGCATTTAACAGAAAGGAGATGAGCACATACCAAACTATCACATGCATCACGAAGAGTCTTCGTTTTAGTTGCTACAGCTTGATGTTGAAGTTGTAGTTCATTAAAAAGCTCAAGGGTATCATCCACCTAAATAACAACCAAGTTTCAATAAGGTGCTAGAGGAAACATCCACCAGGATACTTAAAACACACTTTCTAGTCACTTGACAAAAGTTGACACCAAAAGTTAAATTAAAAATGAACCAACCTGGCGAAGTATAACATCACAAGTTTGTATACGCTGTGTAAGAGTGTCCACGTAGTGTCTATACTTTTCCTCTGTCTAAAAAAAGGAAATAATCAGATACCACAAATAAAAATAAGTATCCCATAGATAAACATGTCCAATCTTACACCAAAACTTACCTCTGATTTCATTGCTGCTTCAAGATCTGTAAACCATTTATAAAACTGCAAACCAAAAGGCAAACAAAACAATCAGAGGTGGCTACTTCCATAGCATAATCCTTTTAAATGCAAAAAATAACAATGTGTTTGTACATATATCAACCAACCGCATGTCGAAAGACTTAAGAAAATCTTCCATGCCAAAGATAGTGAATCTTGTTAGCCATTATGACATGTATCTTTTAATACAACTCTCATGGCTAAAAATGACCTCGTATGATACATTAAACTAATTTTCCGTTTAGTTCCCCTCCAGCTCACTAAGCAGTGTTAATACTACAATTGTCATTCATAAAATCCTTCAACGTAAACATCACTTTAGTTTTTTGTAACCATGATTGGTCTTTGAATGAGTTACGACTTACGACCAATCAATAAGCCTTCAAAAGCGCTCGCTCATAGCTCAAGCCAAAACCAAGTTCTAATCCAACCAAAACTAAGCTCAAGCATAAAGATGCGCAGTTTACATCCGATCAAAGTTCAATAAGCCCTCAAAATAAATTCACTAAGAGCTCAACCTAAACTCAAGCGAAATCCAAGCTGTAATCTAGCCATAACTAAGCTCACCATGAAGAAGAGCAGTTTAAATCCGCTCGAAATTCAATAAGCCCTCAAAATCGATTCACTCAAAGCTCAACCTAAACTCAAGCCAAAGCCAAGCTGTAATCCAACCAAAAGCAACCTCGAGCATAGCCTCACTATATATAAGCTCCCATTAACTTAATTATGTCGTCTTAAATTCTTTCGGACTCCCTTTTGTTAATCCCGAACAATATAAAGGGTAACTCTTCGAGAAATTAGTCTTGCAATACAAGCGTTTACAACAAGATCAATCAGTAGTAACAATCAGAACAAGGTGATCACCTGATTTGTATTGACCAGTACAGCCTCAATAGCGGCCGAAGACTGATCAGCTACACTATCCTGCGTATCGATGGACAAACCATTCTCCAGACCCGGCATTTGCTCCTGCACCTGATAAAACCACACACAACTTAAGCATCGCCAAAAACACTGAAAACTCAACTTAACCACTAATTCACAACTTGATCCAAATTACGGCGAAACCTCATACCAAATTGGAAGGAAAGGGACGCTCAGCGACGGCATGAGACAATGCAATGATTGCCGCTTGTTGTTGCTCCGTCAATGGCGCATTCTACAACATAATTACAAAAATTAACAACACAAAATTCGGATCTGCAATTAAGCGATGCGAGTAAATGTAAGGAAGCCATGTAATTCCGTAATGAATCCCTAATTATAATCGAATATGAAGGGGGGAAATGGGGTGAATGAAGAAAGAAGAAGAGGAAGAGGAAGGAGGAAGAAACCTGTTCCCAAGTGGAAGCAAAGTTATAGCCTTTGGAAATGGCGCCTCCAATGGGGTGCGATGGACCCACCATTAATGTAGTCGAAGATGATGAAGATGAAGATTGATGATCTGATTACTGTGACTTTCTAAGTTGTAAATTTGCAGGATCTGATCACTCTCACTTTCTAAGTCCTGTAGAATGTATGAAATCAATCAAGCTCCGTTGCCAAAATGTCGACAACAGTTCGGACCCGGCCCGAATGGCCCAACCATCCAACCCGACACTACCGTTATAAGATTGTGACAAGATTATTTGTAGTTAGCTCTTTTTGGCAACACATTTATCTTATTATCTTATTTGACCAACATTTCAACTACATGATTTTTTTTTGCAAGTGTTGGGCAAATAACTTATTTAACCAAATAGGT
Organism: Silene uniflora; assembly: GCA_018983105.1. NCBI lineage: Eukaryota > Viridiplantae > Streptophyta > Magnoliopsida > Caryophyllales > Caryophyllaceae > Silene > Silene uniflora. The sequence continues at coordinate 8,776 of JAGPOY010001273.1, forward strand.
GTTAATTAATCAACAAGTATTGATGAAATAATTAGGGGTTTTGAAATTAGGTTAAGAAAAAGTTTGGCCTAACTTGTTGAAAATGAGTTTTTGTTTTTTTTTCAAATTTTAATTTTCTAAAAGTGTTTTTTAAAAGCATGAGCACCAAATTGTTGCTTCTATTTTTATAGGCAAAAAAATGGTTTTTTGGCTTTTGAGAATTTTTTTTTTTAACTTTTAAATAATGATGTGTTTGGCCAAAAAATGTTCTTAAGTCTAAAAACACTTTTAAAAGTCAGACCAAACACACACTAAAAGTGATTGTTGAAAGTGGGTGGGTGGTAAAGGTGGCGAGTGGGGGCGGAGTTACGGTGTAGACCGCAGTGGGGTTTCAGTGGTTGGTTGTGCATGGAGGTGAGTGAGGGGGTTTATAACGGGTTGGAGTTAGCAGTGGGAGTTAGAAGAGGGTGAGGGAGGTGGGTTTATAGAGTAGTGGCATGGGTGTCGCCGGTCAAAGGAGGGGGTAGTCGGCGGTGAACAAAGGCGGGGCTGGGGAAGGGGAGAGAGGTGGTTGATTTTTCTTTGTACTATGTTATGTTGGCAGGGTGGGAAGGTGGGTCACGTCGGCGATTGGTTTAGGCGGCGTGTCAAGCCGGCCAGTGGGTCAAGCTCTGTGTCAGGGCGGCGAGTGGGGCATGGGAGAGGCGGTGGGGAAGGTGGCCTAAGTGGTGGTTGAGAAGTGGATTGGGAATTGAAAATTAAAATAAGAAAAAAAATGAAAAAATAAGGGTTGAAATGGGAGGGGTATAATATAATGGTCATTCATGTCCATGATTAACTTATAAAAAAAAAAATAACATGTCATAACAACAAACCCGAGAATGAAATCCCTTTATCACCTTTTTTTATAACTAGTTTAATATACTTAGCTATTTTTGGCAGCATATTTCAAATAGCCTAACTCTAGAATAATTACAAATAGGGTATACATAGTAAGTAAGTTTTAGGGTTAATTAAGGGCTTAAATAAAGGTCAGGCTCATTAGACGAATCCATCCTTATGCTAGACCCAGAGCAGGTCGTGCGAGCTAGAGCTCTAAAGAATCAATCTTGCCTCCCAACTCATGCGAGCTGAGTAGGAGCTCGGGCGAGCTAGGCTCAGCTTGTCTATTTGAGCTCGGATTTTAAAACGGGCGTCATTTCCTCATCCAGACTCCTATTGGAGTGATTCAAAAGCCTAGACCACTTGAATTTTTGACGCCGTTTCATATGGCATCATTTCGGAGACGAAAAGGTAATTATTGGTTTGGTTCCAAGTAATTTCCTCTTGTAATGGCTCTCTTCTCGTCATCCTTGCCCAACAACTTGTGTGGATTGATTCTTGGATCGTGGAGATTGTCTTTCATTACCCAAAAACTTGCTTTATTGACTAGTGCCTTTAGCTTTGATCTCCTCTTGATGCTTGGTAGTTGGATGCAATCAATTTAGCTCCAAAATGCTCCAGTTAAGCAAGGTCAGCGATCTTCTCCTACCAAAGGCACCAAACCTCATAGAATTGCATAATAGGAAGCTAAAGACAAGAACCGACCCTAATAATCACATAAAAGCTCATAAAACAAGGCTAGTTAGGGGACTAAATGTGCAGAAATATGAGTCACATTAACTCTTCAGTCTTCTTTGACTTTATCAACGACGTAGGGGAGTATATAGCTTTGACGATCACTACTAAGGAGGTTATATGGTTAAAAGAGCTTTTGAGTAAGCTTAAGAGATTGATTTGTTGTTTTGTGATAGCTTCAGTACTATTTGTTTGGCGAAGGATCAAGTGCATCATTATAGAACCCATTATAATGTCACCTATCATTTTTTTGAGGAAAGAGAAGAGAATTAAGGTGAAGAAAGTGGAAATAGCTAACAATTCTAGAGATTGCTTCACTAAACTAACTTTGTTCAACAAGTTCAAACATTGCTGAACTTGTTAAATATAGACAATTATGTTTAGATTCTTTGGGATGTTGAACTTGAAGTAGCGCTTTAAGCGGCCTAGTGCAGAGCTAAGTGAACGCACGCCTAGTCCAGGGTTAATTGGATGGAGACCTAGTCCAAGGTATATTGGATCGTTATAGATTTGAGGTGTAATTTATGGTATTCTAGCATGAGAGCTCTTATGCTAGAACATGGCACATATATGTCTACTTAAGAGTGACTTGTGTAGTGGTTAAGTTAATTTGAAAGTCGTTGTTAAATGCGAAAGTTCGAGTTAAGGTGGAGAATTGTTATTATGTGATTCTTTTGTCGTATCGGATATGTCGGAGCTTGTTTATGATGAGGAACTGACTAAGGAAGGAACACCTAGAAGGCGAGAAGAAAGGAGCTGGAGTTGTGGTGCACCTGAAGACCGCGTCCTCTGCGCGTGTCGCGGGAGGAGATGCCAATTTTCATGTGTTTTGTTCGTTGCTTTGGTCTTGTTTATGGATAGTTTTTTTTTTTGTATATATTACTTTTATGATTTGATTAGTTTGGTTAGGTTAGTTTAATACATAAACGCGTCCCTAATCTAACTATTCATTAAGGATAGATTTGTGAGTCAAACATTTGCGAGTTTCAAGTAGGAGATCTAGAGAAACTCTGTACTCATCTTATATAATACGGAGTATGTAATTCTCCCGACATATTAAAATATTTTTCTTTGCCCTAGTGGACATAACTATCAAATCGATAGTGAATCAAATAGTAAATCATGTAAATCTCAGTGTTCTTTATTCTTGCATATGCTCCAACCGCTTCTATGCACAACATAATCGACTACAAAAACACCATAAATTGAAGCTACAAAACGAATCAAACACAATGTTGGTCAACGAAAATTGTTTAGGCGATGATGTCTGTTTACGTTCGACTTATTTACATTATATTATTTCATAAATTTAAACGAGCAAGGGACGAAATCTTGTTTCTCTGCGCCATGAAATGGATGTGAGCCATGGGGATATTCATATCATGTGAATAAGCTAACAAAAGAAATTAGGCCAACTTTTAAAAAACATGACAACGAAGAAATGCAAAATGATTTACATTTACTACATCAGTGTACTTGAATAGTAGGGTACAACTTTTGAATAGGAACATCCAAATGAGCTTAAGCAGCTGAAGGATGATCTACAACTGTTACTAAACTGATCTACATGGCCTGAGGCAAGCCGTCTACCAAACAACGGGGAGCCAAAATCAAGGTTCAAATGTACACATCCAATTACAGTAGGAGTAAACATAATTGGGAGGACATTCAAGAGAAATGAATATCAGTCTTTGACATCAGTAACTCCTTCCAAAGAAATCTGAAACCGGGCTTCAGCTTCAGCAAGGCAAGGGGAACTTATTACTTTACATATGCGCTCCTCTCCTCGTCCCTTCCTTAGAGCAAGTCTGTCAACAAGACAATATTTTAGCATACACGACAACATCTTTGTTTCACCTTCAAGTTTCAAGACAAATTGCTAAAAGGTTGAGATTCACAAAACCTAGTAGTGGAAGCATGGGCCATTATATTGCCACCAATGGGTTTGATTTGAGGACCTGAAAACATTGCAGAGCCATCGACTTGGGCCACAACTTGGTTTGTTATGACAACAGCAACACCAAACTGGAACAGCCAGGAAGCAAACAATGCTGATTCTAATTAGCATTAACAAGATGTGTTACACGTCCACAAAACAAAAGTCTAATTAAAATTATGAAAACACTCGAGAGATGTAAACGTGAAATAACAGGATGTTTAAGACTAGTCTTAAATCATCTAACTCATACTATATAGGCTTCATGTAATAGTCTCTTCCTCTACTTTGCCTCTATAGTCTCCACTAGAAGAAATGCTGAATTGGTGATTGTCGAGTTGAGTGTTGTGCCAAACATGGGTCACTAAAAGTGAAGGGTCGAAGTAACACAGTAAACAAGGGCCCATAACAAATTCTAATGATAGTTATTTTTATCGGATAAGCTGTCTGTCCTGAATGTCATTGCAGTTGGTTCCATTTTTTACTTAAAAGAACTATATGCGAGAGAAGCAGGATAATCACCTCATCTGCCAACTTCTGAAGGCTCCGAAGGAATTTAGCAAGATGCATTTGTCTGGCTGATAACTCTCCTCTTCCAGAGAAATCTGTTCTGTACAGTGCCGTAGCACTGTCTACGATCATGAGAGCAAATCTGTACAAACACCTCCACTTTTAATTTGACGCTGTAATCTCGTCTTCGATTACAAAAAATTAAAATGCCTAATTGCTACATCATATACACTTAATAGACAAAAAAATGATGGACATCTTACATATGAGTTATGACACCAATCCATTACACTGAAATTAGATGAGGACTATATCCAGGATTTGGATGGGTCTCACATGTGAGACCGTCTCATACACGACTCACTTATAAAAGCCTTAATGGCAACTCATCGCATTGATGTCCACCGGCTATACGTCAATATATTTGATTGTAAATTTAATGGCTATCTTGGTGCCCGGAAACTTTAGAAATGACCCGTAGGACATAATTTACTGCGGACGGTTAAAGGTCACAAGAGTGTAGTAAGAGCTGTCATATGCTAAAAGCACATTGACCATCAAACTGCAGCTTAGTATAATAAGGAATAAATCACCTTGTCTCCACCATCATAGATGCTGCTTCAAGCAAAAGCCTTGACTGATGGTCTGTATTGTATGCTCTTGCGTAGGCCACATTTTCTAATACATCGGCACCATTCAGCCCATACCTGAAAGAAATGAGCAGTTAACAAAAGGAAACTGAAAGACAGATATGTTTACCTTCAACAAATTTCGAAATACCTCTCTGCTATTTGTAAAAGCCTCTGTGGTCTAAAAGTTCCCTCGGCATCAATATACATTGCCTTTCCTTCACCCCCTCCTTGGTCCAAAGGTAGCTGAGCCAGACATTCAGCAGAACATCAGTAAGTAATATGCACAATAGAACGATGTGGTATTAGTGGGTAAAGTACAGTGCACATTTTATAATCATACATGGCCCTAACAATCTACAGAGAGCTTCCTTAACCGATGCCCCCTCCACCCCGTTTATGTTGTCTTTATTTGACTTCAACTGTCAAAAATTTCAACACTGACTGATACTTCACATAATAGCTCCGTTGAAGCCATTTCACTAGGATTTCAAAATTCTCACGTATTTTGAGAAACTTAGCGAGCTGCGGTGAAGGGAGAATGTTTGATGAAGCAAACAGTGGCAAAGTTTACATTGTATCTCTACTAATCATTGGAGAAGTTAATAGGTTAAGTTGACATCAGTTGACCACTAGTCAAATAATATGGAGATAATAAACTCGAGGAGGTAGTATAAGATACACAAAAAGCCAAACATACAATGAATTGAGACAACAATCAGAAGACTGACAGCTCAGTTCTGCATGTTCAACTGCATGCTTAGTTCCTTTTAGAATTTAGTTATTGTGGGCGATAACTCATAACAGAAACAAGCGACCAGGCAATTTATACCACAAGTAGGGGCTTGTACAAAACATACAGCATACTGTATTTGAGTGTTGCTAAAAGAAAAGAAGAAACGCTAACAGAATTACAAAGACGAAGAGAAGCATTTGCTGCTTAATATGAATGAAAGGGTCTTTACTTGGCACGTGACACAGAGTGTGTGACAAAGCTGGGTCTTTCCTGAACGAAACTCGCCGTATAATTCTGTGATAGATCCTGTCTCAATTCCACCTGTCACATAATAACTGTTAATATCCCATCAGTGAATCACTGGCTGTTTATGAATTTGTCAGGGTTACTCCGACACTTCACTTTGGTGCCGTGTCGCGTGTCCGACACGTGTCTGTCCGATACCGACACGACACTTAGATACTTCAATTTAGACCAAAAAATTGAAAATTTTGCCCAAAATTGCCGTGTCAGACACTCCGACACCGTGTCTGACACGACTCCTCGTAGAAGAGTCTGAGTAACACAGGAATTTGATTAAATGATGAAAACACACCTTCCAAGACCTTGTCAAGCTCCCTAGAGCCCGATGTAATCTGAATAATCTCAAGTCTCTGTGCATGGAGTTGGGTAGCACTTGTAAAGCCCAAGGGAACCAATTTGGAGGCTACCAACATATTAAGTAGAAAACAGAAGATTTGGGTCAGCTTTATGTCTACTGACAGTGGTTACAGTATAGAAAAAATAAAGAGAACTAAGATATCATACAAAAGTCAAAACACTCCTACTCAAATCCTTACCGGCTTCAATTATTTTGTCAACTTTTGCTTCACTAATTCCTTTAATTTGAAGAAGCTCCTTGCGTGGAGAATAGACAACAGACTCAACTGTACACAGGCCAGCATCTTTCAGCTTTTTCACATCCATGGCAGCAATACCAGAAGCCTAAAGGATCACAATGTTCCATGGACCAGTTAAAATAATCACTTTGTTACACAATTTGCTACATTCTGAGCAATAACCAACCAATAGATGATGCCTTTTCAAGCCAATCTGATGGAACCAAGGGAATCTTTATTCGCATAACAGACAAAAGTTAATTTGCAATGCTTCTTGCATAGCCATCTTTAGCAAGTTAGCAGTTTTAATTCTCAGTTACTACATTTCACTAACAAGGAGGCATTTTTATTTTACGGCATTCCATGATTTATTCGAAGTCACATAACAAACAAAAGCTAATTTGTATGCTTCTTGCATAGCCATATTTAGCAAGTTATTACATTTCACTAACAAGGAGGCATTCTTATTTTACGGCGTTTATTGGTTCAATAACATTCGAAGTAGTGTTTGGCACCACATAGCTACGAATATACAAGATTTCCGTCTATGCCGTTCAGAAACACACATATTGTCAGTTCAAGCGCCATACAAATGACTAAGACTAGAACCTGACAAATTCCAGAATAGCATATATGCATATGCAAGAAAGAGAGAATCAAGGAACACAACTACAAAGGAAACATGGCCAAGAGATCCCATATGAATTAATCAACCTTTACAGAATAAGAAAATTAATGGTAGTAGACTTGAGAACAGCTAAATGGCAGCAGATAATAAGCATTAAGCATCAATATGGTGAGCAACATCACTTCGAAGGGCAAATTTAGGAAAGCAGCAGCTAAATATAAAGTTTCAGACACGACGACATCCAAATCCCTAAATCCAAAATTGAGAAGAAACTCCCCAAAAAGGCTAAATAAAGCCAATTGCACACAATCAAGCACCTTCCCGGACAATTTTAACTGAAATTGTCCCGCTTTAAATCTCAGGTAACAAATGATACACATTAAGCAATTTCACAAAATGTTTACATTTTTCAGACCCATTTCAAGATGAGCAATTTCGCACAAATCCCTACAAAATTACAAGAACATTCGACCATTACAAGGGTTCAAAAGAAACCTAATTGGTAAAATTCTCCGACAAGTCGAAATAAACAACCAATTAATCCCTACAAAATTCCAAGAACATTGATTACAAGGGTTCAAAAGAAACCTAATTGGCAAAATTCTCCGACAAATCGCAATAAACAACCAAATTTACATCATGAAATGCCTAATCAACTCAAAATTTGGAGGGTTTAAAGAAAACTAATCACCCAAAGAAACGATCATCGCATACTCTAAATTTGGAGGAATAAAAGAAAACCCAGATGAAAAAACCTCAAACCCATTTCAAAGAAACAAGGAATAACAAGAAATACCAACAAATTAGTCAAGAAATCGCAAATAATTAAGGAAGATACAGAAAACCCAGATGAAAAACCCTCAACCCATTTCAAAGAAACAAGAAATTAGTCAAGAAATTGCAAATAATTAAGGAAGATAGAGAAAACCCAGATGTGAAAAAGAAGAAAAAAGGTACCTGAAGTTGTTCGACGGGGAAAGGACCATGTTGAACATCGTCGTTGACATCAGCTTCTTGCGCCATTGATCTCTGGTTTCGCTGAAGCTGCTCCATTACTAATCAAAGGTGCGATCTTGAATCGTTGAATTGGGGGAGAGACAAATGAATGGAGTGGAGAAGGGTTGTTGCGTAGTTAGGTTTGTTCAAAGTTTTTATCAAGGCGCCAAAATAATTGATAGGCGTCGTGGATGCTTTTGATGCAATCGTGCCGAGTAAGCTTAGCAGACTGATAGAGGTACAAATAGGAATAGAGGATTTCTAGGATGGCAATGGGTCGGAATTCGGAAATGGGTCTAGTGCTACTACGCCGAGTAAACTTTGAAGATTGATGGGCGTATTGGGATTTGGGATGTAGATAATTTTTTGAAAGAAAACTCCAACTTCATTAATTTCGTAAGGCAATAATGTCCAGGTCAACAAAAAGATGCAATACGCTTTGGAATCGTTCCCACCGAAGAGCTCGTTGCATAAATAATCGGTATTAGGTGGTCCAATTCATGAGGGACAAAGTTACCATCTGTACGAGTAAAATTAAAACGAATACATTGGAAAGCGCTAGCCGAAATCGAGACGGCTTTCCCAACTCTCCCAAAGTAATTTGATGGGAAACTCTTCAATTACAACATAGATATCAGCACCACAGAATCCGATTCCAAAACCACATTATCTGTGCCCATTTGTTTCATCATTTTTAAGCCCAACTCCGAAGCCATTGCTTCAGCAACATCGGAGCACCACGGCTCTCGAACTTGTTGAACCCCCAAACGTTCCACTTCTCAACGATGATTCCTCACCACAACACCTAGTCCGCATCCCATATCCCCCTAACCACGGCATCGACATTTACCTTCCACATCCTAGCAGTAGGAGGAACCCAAACCACTTTATCCTTCCCAATCGAACTCCATTCAGAAGCTCGGCTAGGGCGGGCCTTCTTCCAGGCTTCCCAATAGCTCCACGCCTTCTCCATGGTACATCGGAGGTCCACTTTCCTCTCCCTATGAATCCATGATAGAACTCATTGTGATAATTCCAACAAGCCCAAAGAGTCACTAAATATCGACTCATCTCCTCTCCTTCCAGCCGCCACATAACACGATTAACACCATTCACCCATAAAAACACCTTTTCCCGGAAGCAACCCGAGACCTCCTCCCCCATGCCTCCATCTCCCATACCTCCCGAACAGGAGGACAGTCCAACAGAGCGTGAACCTCGCTTTCAATATCCCTACCACATCGTTGGCAAGTCGGGTCAGCTTCCTTCACTCTTTTTTGCACATTAAGACCACATGGCAACGCCCCTCTACACGCATGACACGCGAAATTTTTAATCTTCGGGGGAAGCTTGAGTCTCCATAATTGCGACCAGAATTTTGGACAAGTACTGGACCCTCCTTCACCACTCTTAAGACTTGCTTGTTCACGGATAAAATGGTAGCCCGACCTGGCAGTGTAGGAGACGTCTTTTATTTGTATGAGGCCAAATAAGCATGTCCTCCTCTTCCAAGGAACATTAAGGAATCCATAGCATTTCATGAGCTTCGAAATCATACAAATATTGTCGTAACAACTCCTCATTCCAACGCTTTGGTTCATCCACAAACCAATCCGCCACCACACTATCGTTCATACCGCTCATAGAGGAAATTAAACGGGGCTTACGAGTCCGAAAAACACCATTTATCCCTCCAAAACTGTATCTTCTGACCATCCCCAACGAACCATCAACTCCCCCTTTTAAATAAGGAAGAGCTTCCATCAAGCTTCGCCACACAAAGGATATGTCCAAGAGCCGCGTTAAACAAATCACCCGAAGGGTAATACCAGGTTGACAAAATTTTAGCAACAAGAGAGTTTGGCCGCTCATGTAATCTCCATAATTGTTTCGTAAGCATAGCAAGATTAAATGAAACAAAACGACGATAACCCAGACCGTCCTCCGACTTAGCCCGACACATCTTCTCCCACGAAATCTAATATATCTGCCTTTTTTCGCCGCTATGACCCCACCAAAACCTGGCCAAATCGCCTTCAAATTTAGAGCATAAGGAAGTTGGTAATTTGAATAAACCCTTTTTTTGATAGGTTAAGTATTGATTGGGCAATTGCCTTATTAGGATTTTCCGACCCGAAAATGAGTAGTTTTTCCTTCCACCCCTTTAGTTTCTTCCAAATTCTCTCTTTGAGAGGATTAAAAGCCACCGTCTTATTCCGCCCTACGATTGCCGGAAGTCCAAGATACTTTCCCGGCACAGTAACACAACAACATCCAAACACTCCAGTAACAATACCCGAGCACCATCATCAACACTCGGTCTGAAAAACAACTCCGATTTTTGCAAGTTCAGTCTTTGCCCAGACGCTTCTTGGTACAGCTCAAGGACACCCTTTATAGTCTCCGCATTTTTTTTTATCAGCATGACATAAAATGAGCAAAAAAATGTGAAAGGCTAGGAGCCCCTCGGCAAATGCGAACCCCATGCAAATTCCTTCGCTCTACCTCCCTTGAAATAACCCGAGAAAAAACATTAGTGTGAAATCCTGTAAGAAATCTCAATTTTAAAATAAATTAATGGTATGGAGTCGCCTGTAGGTTTTATAAAAAAACATACGAAAACAATTTTAACGGAAAAGGCCGCTTTTTGATCCCTGGAATGGGGCCGATCCGTCACTCTAGCCTAAACCAAAGATTGCGGATTCGGGGGTAAAGGTACGGTCAGGGAAGGTGTTAGGCACCCGGACCGCCAATGAAATTGACAGCCTCTACTACTTTTTGTAATATTATATAATTGACGAAATTTAAGACGAAAATATTACAAAATAATTTTATACAATTATTTACAAAGACAGGAAGTATTAGTTAAGTTAGTACGCGTACAATTATACAAATAATACGATAAATAAAGAAAATAAATAAAAGATAAAATAAAAAAGAGTAAAGAAAATTTATTTGATTCTGGTACCCTCAGGCTTATTTGGGTATTGACTATTAATGAATTTCGACTTTATCGTAAATTAATGACTCTTAATGCACTTATATGGAACTGGGACGATTTATATGTATGTGGTTTGATTGGAAATGGGATAGTATATTTGAGACGGATGACTGGGAGTATTGAATTTCTGGTCTTATGGTTTGTGTCAGTGAATCTGGTATTTATGTGTATCCGCCCCCCCGCCTTGCATGGAACCAGCAAGTCTCCCTTGTGACGGGTATATCCGTCACAAGCTTGCGACGGGGCAAATACTACCCATATGGGTAGATAAGACAAAGCAAAATGCTACTCCCTAGTGCAGCATACAACAGCTTTTGCTTAATTAAAAGAGGATCAACAGACAATTAACATGCTTTATTAGAACTGATAATAATTGCAGAAATTGAGGCTAAATGACAGATGCAATATGACATAAAAAGGACTGATTGCAGCATAAAAAGATGCAAACTTTAAGTAGGAAGGATAAGAGAGGAAGCTTTCATTAAAATGGTAACACAACCAAGCCTGCCACAAAGGTCAGACGAGACTGAAACACCCCCACACAGGAAGATGCCTTTCCCACAAAGGTGAAAGGGACTGCTTGTTCAGAAGCTAGTCAATTCTTGATTAATTCTAAAAAACTGTCTAGGGAAATGCATAACTCAGAGGCTTTATAGAACACATCACTCTTTGATGTGACCATAATAGTTGCACTTTTAACCCCTTAACGAACCCCATTTTACATGCTTTTATGTATTCATTAGGGTCCTTTCTTTCTCTTTAGCCTCCTATTTGCTTTTCTATTGGTTTTGGCTTGCTTGTAGGCGGAAGAGCTAAATCGTGCATAAATGGAGCATTTAAGAGCTAAAATGACGATACCTAAGGACCAAGCATGTAGGGGAGACATAACCAAAGGCCTAAGTGAAGAAAATAAGCTAAGTCGAGGAGCCCCCACGGGCTAGGAATTGAGCCGCGCTGATTTTGAATCAGCTTGGGCAAATACAGCTGAGGGCCGTGCGACCGAGAGCCAGGCCGGGCGACCCAAGCCCGAGGCCGAGCGACCCAAATCTAGGCCGAGCGACCTCAAAGAGCAACAAGCCGGGACGACCGCAGTGCGACCCGAGCTACCCCTAATCACTCCGCCTTGTCCTTGAGCGACACTCCACCTCTACTTAACCTAATTCTACACTTAGTATAAATACCCTCTCTTCATCATTAAGCCACACATAAGCAATTAGGAGAGAATTAGGGGTAAATTAGCTCTTACAATAAGGACTTGTGTGTTGGGTTCCTTTAATTGATGATGACATGCCCATTTAACTCGTGTTTTCTTAGTTTCCCTTTTCAGGAATTAATCGCCTTCGCAAAGTCTTAATTAAAGTGTTAATCAAGATTATCATCTTTGAAGTGTTGTCTTTCGTCATTAGTTGTAGCAACAATACATGTCAACTTATGTAATGGTAAGGGAATATAGTACTTGTAATGGCAACGGTCTGATGCATTGTTACTCTAGCTAGTAAC
>JAGPOY010001274.1:6860-28609 GCA_018983105.1 Silene uniflora
CAAGTATTTCCGTTAACTCCGCAATTTCAACCGGTACAATAATTCATTGTTTAAAATCCTTGTCATCTAATAGATCGTACTTCCTCCGTCTCAGTAATATGTTTACACTTCCTTTTATAAACATATCATTATAACATCGGGAGCAATGATTAATAATAATTAAATGAGATAAAGAAAGGGGAAAATAGGTGTGGTTGAGGATGAGAAATAGATGAGGAGAGTACAAGGTGGGTGCAATTGTGCAATGGTAGGTTCGGGTGACACGTCCTTTGCCAACAAGTTGGCATATCCATCCGCTTAAAGTTGAGATGAGAGTACTTCCTTAATTCTGCTTTCTTGTTGCTGCGCCGAGAAACCCGGGACTCGTCCTTCCTCAATCCTGCCACTCCTCACTTCTCCACCCATGTGCGTCCCATTTTTTTGTTTACACAAGTTCATTAGACCGTCATATCCGTCATAAGTTTATGACGGGTCAAATAAGATCCGTTTGTAAAGATCAAGACAACAAAGTTAAACCCACAGATAAAATATTAGTAAAAGATTAGAGATGACCGGAATAGAGCCAACTAGGTGTGTAATTTTTTTATGTTTTAGAAGATATATTAAAATGCAATGTTATCCAAAATCGTAATTATTACTACTTTAAAAGTTAAAACTCTTCCGAGCATCATCACGTAAAAAATTTAGTACAAACCATGAACATTTTATTTTAATGAAACAAATTGAGTGATAAGGGACAACAATTTATAGTATTCCAAAGAAAGTCGTATTAATTTCATCGAGTCCCACAAATGGAGTAGTACAACACTCATAGCACTAAAATCAAATGCAGTTTTAAATTCTGGATCGCAAAGATTCCAATTAACCAAATTAATTAAATAAAATACGAGTACAATCAATTTACTGTACTACTTAGTACTCAGTACAACAGTGCCTCGGGATCACCAAATCATATAAATAATCACTAATTAAATATCACTTCATATCATTATCCTCTTAATTTTCAACTTAGCAAACTGACTCTATTCTTTTTAGCTGAGTTAAACGGAACTAAACTAAAGTAAACGGAATTGAGGAGAACTGGATAGAGTTGAGGAGAACTGAATGCAGTTGAATTAAAAGTTAATTAATTTTGTTAAGAAATGAGCTAAACTGAAATGAGCCGAAATTAAGTAAGAAAGAACAAGGCGAACATTTTCAGAACGGGTCAAGTCGAGTTATTTCCGATTCTGCTCATTTTTAGGTAAGTCATTATCAGGTATAAGCAATTAATTAGGAATGTAATAATCGTAATTCAACAATAAATATTTGTGTCGGGTCACCCATAAATGTCATAAATACAAATCAAGTCCGAGCATTTAATTCGAGTGGCGGATCAGACATATCTCGGGTCATTCGAGTCAGGTCAAATTAACCAAGTATATTGCTCCGTAGACCGTAGTCTAAACATGCAAGTAGATAACAAGTGTCACATTAATACAAATAGATGATCAAAATTTCCTAACATGGAAAGTTAAACCAACCAATAAAATATTAAAAGATTAAAAGTGTGTGTTTGCCTTGACTATTAAAAGTGTTTTTAGACATAAAATTACTTTTTGGCCAAATACATCATTATTTAAAAGTTAAAAAAAAAAAGTTCAAAAACCAAAAACCATCTTTTTGCCGATAAAAATAGAAGCGATAATTTGGTGCTTTTGCTTTTGAAAAGACTTTTAGAAAATTAAACTTGGAAAACAAAAACTCATTTTCAACAAGTTAGGTCAAACCTGCTGATACAGGAGGGACATGGGTACATGATCAAAATGTAAGTTCAAGTCACTCTTGACATTTCAGATTCGTTCACCTAGTTTAAAAGTTAAGAGCAACTCCAATGGCAAGCTACGAGGTCTTGTAGCTTGCCTTGTCACATCGTCTTTTTAAGCAACAAAGCTTCTAAACTACATCGTCTTCCAATGACAAACTACAACAAATGTAGCTTAAAAGGGCCCACTTAATAAATAAAATATCATAATATAATTTATTTTATTATTTGTTAATTATTAATTTACTTCAAGCATGTAGCTTGACAAAGCTACACATGCTCACAAGCAGGGACATAATTTGACGCTCCAGTGGTGAACATACCGCTTGAATATTTACAATAATTGCAAGCAGGTCCCTAAATGCAACCATTGGAGTTGCTCTAACCATCTCCGAAAATATGGCTATTTTTGGTGTGAATTTTATTGGAGATGAAAGTACATGATGTTAGCTTTCCAAAAAGTGTTCACACGCCTTATTTGGTTAAGTAACGAAGGAATATGACCGTTTTAAGTTGAGCTGTCCAATTTCTACGCGGGTGATAAACGGACTGAAGTTTACTTCCCTTAATCGAGTCTTATTATTAGTTTCCCTTATTTTATTTTAGCTAATAAGTGTAAGGAAGTATTGTTATTTCCTTATAGTTTCTTTCCTATTCCTAGCAAGTTGTAATAAAACAAATTGTCAAAGTTCTTTGAGTCCGTTTTAGGTAAGGCTTACACGCCTGATTTAGGAAGTGGTAGTAGTCTTTAGGTCGGTTATTACTACTATAAATAAGGGTAATGTATTCAGTTTTACAGAGGGACACATTTTGAGAGATTAATACAAGAGTTCTTGTTAAGGTTCTAATTGCTTGCGAGTTATTAGAGTTCATTATTTCGTTCTTGCGAGGGTGAGATAAGATCCATTCGATTTTGCGAGGTTGAGTGCTAGTTGTGGGTTAATTGAGTTCCTTGCGAGGAAGGAGAGCAATTCACTCCATATCCTTTACTTTAATTCGTTCAATTTATATAAAAACACAAAAATAACACTTTAATTCCGCTGCGTTCTTATTAATCTAAAACTAACGTTTAATTTGCATTAGTTTTACATCACCTGCTCTAAAATAGGTAACTAAATAACCGGAACTGACCGACAAAGTGAGTAATTTTTTTGCGTTTTAGAAAATATTGTAAAACATAGTGTTATCCAAAATCGTAATCACTACTTTAAAAATTTTAACTCATCCGAGCTTCATCACATAAAAAATCGAGTACAAACAATGAACATTTCATTTTAATGAAACTAATGGAGTGATAAATAAGGGACAATAACAATAGTACTCCAAAGAGAGTCGTATAAATTTCATCGAGTCCCACAATGGGAGTAGTACAACACTCATAGCACTAAAATCAAATGCAGTCTTAAATTATGGATCACAAAGATTCCAAGTAGCCAATTTAATTAAATAAAATACGAGTACAATCAAATTACTGTACTACTCAGTACAACAGTGCCCCGGCATCACCAAAATAAAATACGAGTACAATCAAATTTCGTGAAGCCAACAAGATTGCTGACTTCATGGCTTTAATTGGACATTCATGTCCAACTCTTTCAAGGTGGGTTGAAAGCCGGTGGCTTCAACTTATGGCATCAACAATAGAGGTTTGTCAACAAAGGTTTGTGTACTTTTTAGAGGTTTGTTGACAAACCTCTCTATTGTTGGGAATGGGGCTTGAGGTTCATGGACGAGAATGGTTACAATATTGTATACAGGTTTGTGTTTTTGGTTGTGAGTGATAGTGGACTCCATGTAGTATACTTTTATGAGGTTTGTCTATTGTTGTATATAGGTTTGTTGATAGAGGGGTTTGTGTGTTGAGTGATGTGGCATTAGACAAACCTCATTTGAGGTTTGTCTATTGCTAATGCTCTTACCTTACTCATTCGAAAGGATGAGATAGGCTGGTCCTACCCAAGATGATCAACCTAGTTTTCTTACCTCTAGTTTTCTTACCTTATCAAAAAAAAAAATAAATAAAAAAAAAAAAATAAATAAAAAAAAAAAATACTCCCTCCAAGTCTGCCTATAGTTCCCCTTCCTCTATTATATATGAGAAGTATTATAATGAAAGGGGAACTATAGACAGACTTGGAGGGAGTATAAATAATCACTAATTAAATATCACTTCATATCATTATCTTCTTAATTCTCAACTTAACAAACTGACTATATTCTTTTCAGCTGAATTGAATTAAATAGAGTTGAGTTAAATAGAATTGAACTAAACCAAACTGAATTGAGAAGAACTGGATAGAGCTGAGGAGAACTTAATGCACATGAAGTAAAAGTTAATTTTGTGAGAAATGAGCTAAACTGAAATGAGCCGAACATGATCAGAATGGATCAAGTCGAGTTATTTTGGATTCTGCTCATTTTTAGGTAAGTCATTATCAAGTATAAGCAATTAATTAGGAATGTAATAATCGTAATTCAACAATAAATATTTGTGTCAGGTCACTCATAAAAGTCATAACACAAATGAAGCCTGAGTTTTTAGTTCGAGTGGCGGATCAGATATGACTCGACCTCTCGGGTCATTTGAGTCGGGTCAAATTAACCAAGTATACTACTCCGTAGACCGTAATTAATTAATTATCCCAAATAATGGGAAGTATGAAACCTAGAAATACCGGGGCGAAATAATCGGGTGGGGCAAATAAACGACGTTAACAAAACCCCGCCGCAACAACGTTAATAAAACGGCGTTTAGTAGGAAATAACGGAGACTAAAAAGTAAGAGAGTCGTATAAAAGATCACATCACTGCAGTAAACTCAAAGTTTTTTTATTTCTCTTTTATAGGAGAGAGAAACAAACTTACACAGTTCTACTTCAGAAGCCATTTTTACGAAGAGAGAGAAACAATCTAACTACAGAGATCTATTTTATTTATTTCTTCTTTCATTAATTTATTGTAATTTCGATAAAATCGTATTTGTTAACTGAAGCAGAATTCAGTGGTAAAGGTTAGTTTTTTTTTTTTTTAAAATTTTATCGTTGATGTCAGATCTTAATTGTACGTTCGGTTTAAGCGAATTTCATACGTTTGTTTAATATATGTGCAAGGTGTATTTTAATTAAAAGTATGGAATTCGCTTGAACGGAGGAAGAATTTTGAATTTTTGTAGATTTAATTGTTATTCAACTGAATTATGCATGGTTTAACTGAATTACGCATAATTCAATCAGTTTTTCGCGATTTGGATCGGTAAATCGAGTTTTTTTGAGGTTTTTCTTGCTGAATTATGTGCAATTCAAGTTTATTTGACTGAATTATGCGTAATTTAGTCATTTATCACATTTCCGATGCATAATTCTCGTGGATTTATTTTTTGTTCAACTGAATTATGCTTAATCTGACTGAATTATGCGCTCGTTAACTGAATTATGCATAATTCAATCCGTTTTTTTCGATTTTGATCGATAATTCAATTTTTCCAGATTTCTCCTTACTGAATTATGCATAATTCAATCAAATTTTGGCATTTTCGATTGATAATTCAAGTTTTCTAGGTTTTTTTTTGCTGAATTATGCGTAATTCAAGTTTATTAGACTGAATTATGCATAATTGAGTCATTTATCGCATAAAGATGCATAATTGAGGTTTTATAATTGTTTTTTATTGTAGATTTGCAGGAGGATCAGTTGTTAAGTTATATAATCGAATTGATAAAGACGACGACAGAGAAGAAGATGAAGATTTTCGGAAAGATGAAGTGAATGAATGTGGTTGGCATCAGATCGTCTTCATCTTATTCGACGAGTTATTAACATGCAAAATTGAGATTTCGAGTAATTTATTGCATGTTATAATTATTGGATCTGAGACCTTCTGATTTGTCCTGTTCTTTCGGGGACATCTGATAAAATTGGAAGGATTCGTTATTTTTCATCCATGGAGCTCCCTCAATCTCGTCCCTTTGGTACCGCACAAGGTATTCCTAATACGAGTATACGTTTGTATTTATATACGATATATTCGGGTTATGTTTAAAGTTAAGTTTTTGTGTATGAATTTATGTTCAAATGTTTCAGCTAGGAAGGCAACACATGATTTCCTCTCTCTCAACTCACATTCATCAATTAGGCAAGATCCAAGGCCTTCTCATGGTAAAGAAATCTACTATCTTTCTTGATTTTTTTAAAAGAAGTGTTATGAAATTGTGTAGTTGAATAAAAAAATTTAGCTTTTGGATTGGTGGGGTGTTTTGTCCCTTTATGCATGTGACTTAGGTGAGTGATGAGAGTGTGTGTTATATAAATGTGAGGATATATTTATCTGTGCATACTTTATCATTATTAAAAAGATCTGTAGTTTAGAAATAATAATTACCGTTAAAATAAAGGGCGGGCTAGGGTGCGAATGAGATAATCAGGCTATAGCAAAAGGGTCCATGTGATGACCATCGAATATTAATACTCCGTATATGCCTTTTGCTAACAACTCCCTATATCTTGTGATATGTTTGTATGTATCGTAATGTGACATACAAAACTGGATAGAAGATCTATCTTGGTTGATCGGTTTTATTTGTAACGTAATATACAGAATCGGATAAAGGATGTAACTCGTTACGAATTACAGTATATGCTACGCATTTTCCATTGTGGGTTTGGAATATACTAGAGGCCGTTGAGGGGTTTGATTTTGGGCCCAAATCAGGTAATGATGAATGTGAATTAGTGTGCTGTGTGCCATATCACAGAAATAGCAAGGTGGGCAGAGGTTAACCACTTAGGTCTGGACAAGTGGGCCGCAGTGGTGGCGGCCCATATGATGTTGAGGGGACATGAGACTGACTGATGTAACCTGAGGCCCAACTCACACATTTGAAAAAGTCGTCTGTGAGGTGGGTCTTTAGAGAGTAATAGCGCACGCTCTTGATTTGGATGTGATTTATTAAGGAGGCATTTATGAATGAAAGAGAAAGAACTTGAGTTGTTTGTTTTGTACGTTTTCAGTATTTGGATTTTAGTTTTGTCACTGCAGTTTGGACAAAGAATTTTAACACAGTGACCTTGGCACTTCTATAGTCCAGATTTTGTTCATGCTTTGTTCATGCATGAAAGTTGACGGTTATCATTGTCGAAGAGTCGAATGGGCCACAATGCTTATTTAAAGTTAATACTGCCTCGGTAAAATGCTTTTCTATCTAACCGCATAATATAATTAAGGTTCTTGATGTTGGTTTAATTGTCAAAGAGTTCAAACGGCTGTGGAGTGAAAAGATATATTGCGAAGTGTTTTGTGATGATGTCTATGTGATCTGTTATCACTACCGGAGAGCGGCAAATCGTAATCATATCTTGATCAAGTGTGTTTCACACTGTTACGGCAAGTCCTCGCAAATTAGGAAATTTCCTGTTCGTCACCCTTCTTCATCGTGATTTCATTTGAAGAATCTGTAGTTGTTTATCTTACCGATCCATTAGTGTCAGGCTCTTAGGCTCTCTCTCAATCTTTTTGGTCTAGATGAGAGAACATTGACTATCCAACCAAGGCTTCTCCGGCAGTTGGTTTTGGTAATGTAAATATTTTTCAGATTAAATATGCCGGGGATAGACTGTTCAGCTGCTTATAACATACTCCGTTTATAGTACATTGCCGTGTCCATCAAAACTTGTCATATAACATAAAATATGTAACTCTCTTTTATGACATTTGCAATCTCAGGAGATTCTCTTAGAACTCATGATTTCCTCCAACCATTAGAGGGAGAACAGTCGAGTGGAGCCAAAGAAGACAATGCTGTTGATATTAATGTTAAGCCTCAACCAGTAGGCCCTCCAGCTTCGGTTGTAGAGCATCTATTGCCTGGAGGGATTGGAACATACAGCATAAGTCGCTTTCCCTACATTACTCAAAAGGTGCCAAAGCCAGAAGAGAATGGCTTGCCAGGGGTTTCAGTTGCCAGCAGTGATAGAAATGATGATAATTCAAACTGTAGCTCTTATACGGGAGGCAGTTTCATGTTGTGGGACGAGTCAGCAGCAAAGAAAGGAAATACAGGAAAGGAGAATTTTGGGAATGTAAATTTGGTAAAAGGTAAGCACATTGTCCGGAACTTAAATATCACAACTTTGTGTCAAATACTCATGCGCAACTTTTGTAGACAGTTATCTGCCTATGGATACACTTTCCTTTTAAGTAATCCTCTTTTTTTATCCTTTTATGACACATTCCCTTGCTCTTGGTAAACAGATTCAACGAAGATTAGCAGTTGGCCATTGGATCGACCGTCACAGTCATCTTCCAACCACCGTAGTAGCGTCAGTCCCCTCTCGTCTTCCCAGTGAGTCACTTGTGTCATGCTGTTCTTCTTCTCTTCGAATGCCAATGTCTTAAATTCTACGGATAACAAGGAGTTCAAAAATGTGACAGGGCACCTGCGCAGAAGAATCAAAGCTTCATGGATATGTTGAAATCCGCGAAGGGATCTCATTCCATGGAGGAAGAGGATGAAGAAGATCTGAATATAAAGAAAGAAAGCAGCTCTTCTCAAAGAGGTTGGCTGCCGTAAATGGATTTTTTTTTTTTACTTGGTGAATTTCCATTTTTATATTTTCAGTACAGACATTAAAAGAGTTTTAATAGATTTGGAGCCACCATTTTGTAGGAGATTTGCGAGTGAAAGTTGATGGAAAAAACAGTGATCAGAAGGCTAACACTCCAAGATCTAAACACTCTGCAACAGAGCAGCGAAGAAGATGCAAAATCAATGACAGGCAAGTGTACTCCTCATATGCGATACAATGATAAAAGTATAAAACAATAGTTGTGGGTGATAAACACAAGCATGAGTGACAAATTGTAGCAGTGGTGTAGATCATATTTTCAGGTATAGTGTAATAGGACGTATATTGCACAGACTTCATTAGTCGATTAGAAATACCCGGTCAAGGTGCATATCTAAGTGTTGGACTTGGCTAATTTAAAAAAAAAAATCTCATGTGTTTGGTATTCGATGAAGCGTCCAAGTGTTATACCCATGTCCAATTGTCATGTGCTGGGCAGAGGTAAGTAAGGTACTATGAAGAACCAGAGTAATAAAGAAAATATGGTTTCCTTGAGCAACTTGATGAAGTTTTTGGAGTGATTTTCGCCACGCTTGGCCTGGAATGTTTTTGTTCCTGTTTGTTTCCAAACAATCTTTTTTGGGAATTTTTCTTGAATTGTTAGCTAACAAGTTTGGGCAAGGATAATGCAATTTTTTTTTTACCAATTTCATCTTTCTCTCAAATTGAAAAATTTGGTCGGTAGTTTGTGCTCAGTTTGAAATGAACCTATAAGTTATTATCACATGACGGGAATAAAAAATAATTTTTACTCTAAGCCTACGAACCTTTGAATGTCAATCACTGAAGAGTAAAAGGAATTTTTTTTCCGATTCAGGATTAAATCTGAATGTATTTAGATTGATCGTAATTCTTACACTGGATCTGGAAGAACCGTAGTGTACTGCCGAACACCTTAGGAACCCTCTTCCTAACAAGAAGAAAAATAAAAATATTGAGAAAAAATTGGGATGCATACTTTTTGCCTTTATATAAATCTTTGGTGCTTCATATGTGATTCTGATCCTTAAAAGACATCTTTACAGATTTCAGACGTTGAGAGAGCTTATACCTCACAGTGACCAGAAGAGAGACAAGGCATCATTCCTATTAGAGGTTTGAGCCCAAACACTACCTTCTTTTATTGTTCGAGAATTCTCCAGTTGCAGAGGTTCACTCATTCAGTTTCTGGCATTTATGCAGGTCATTGAGTACATTCAGTTTCTACAGGAAAAAGTTAATCGATATGAAGGGTCATATCCTGGCTGGAACAGTGAACCTGCCAAATCGATTCCGTGGGTAAGTTTCTGAAAGCATTGGAGATTATGTTAGTGATATGACTGCTAGCGCCTTGGATACTTTAGCTTAGTGGCTTCAAAGTTCAAATCACTCAGTATGATAAATTTTGCTGTTTCTTGGACTACTTCCTTATTCAATGTATAGAATCATTGAGTCATGGGACGGTGTCACATGTGAAACCAACCCATCTTCATCATTCGTCATTGAAGTCTAGGGTTAACGGGTTGGTCTCACCTCTGAAATCATCTCATATAATTTTATGCCTTGGTACAATAATTTTTTTCCCTAATAAATTTTCATGGGATTGGCGCAGAGTAACAACCATGGGCCATGTGAAACCTTTATTGATCAACCTCGAGTTGCAAATGGCGTTACCAACCCTGTACTTATGTTTGGTGATGAGAAAGCCACAATTGCCTCGCTAAACATTCCTAGGAATGACCGAGAACAAGCAGAATATAGTATGCCTAACTCTATCAAATTCAAGACAATGGATCAACAATCTGGAATGGCACTAAAGGCCATGCAGCCAGATGTCCATCCTTCTTTCAGAAATAGTTGTGCAGTAGCACCACCTCTCACTAGAACCCCAGATGGCGTTGATGCATTTCTCCCTCAGTTAGAGTTACGGCAAAGTGGAACTTCTGAATGTGAGGCTTCTACTGCTGGTGTTAAATTGAAAAATCAGGAACTGGCTGTTGAAGGTGGTACAATTAACATCTCCAGCATATACTCTCAAGGGTAAGTTATACTTTCTTTGCCAACTCATACTTTTGCTAGATAGATGTAAATTGAAGATAAAGAACTTCCAAGGATAGGTCATTTTAAGTACCATAAGAGTCTCTAAGAAGACTACCCCCACATAACGGGATATGGTTATGTTAATCGGATGTGTTTAGAAGTATCCGATACGGGGTGTGTCCAATTATCGACTCGGCTACTTTTATAAAACATCCATATGTTTTTGGTTAAAAATGAAGTCTCCAAATGTCATACCAGGTTCAAGTTTCGAGTTTTGAAGTACGGCTTCTCAGAGTCGTATAGAGTAGGAGTAATATGGTTTACGGGGAAGGTTAACCTCTGCAGCCTTTTTCCAGTAGTGATAAAGAAGTCCTTCCAATTGATTCTTAACAAAAAAATACATGACAGCTAGTCATCTACTTCATGAAAGAAAAGTGCAATGTGTTTAAACTCAGAACAACTAGTCTTTGGCTACATCAGAAATGACTTTACATCCTAAGACGATGAAATTCTTACATATATAGAATTATCTGCTTACTATATGAGCCTCTGTTTACTTATTTGCGTTAACCATCCATTTTCCTTTTCAATTCAGCTGACCAAGTTAGGCTTTAGTTTCTTTATTTTAAAATTTAATAATCTCGGACTACAATTCTATATGGTAATGACTAACTAGTGCATCAGATCAGTGCGTGATTGGAGCAGTTTCATAAAAGGAATGCTGTTACCATTATTAGGTGCAATGCCGCCGCCTTGCCAGTTAGACTTGGGAACATTCTTGTTTCAACTAAGACCAGTTGCATTTATAGTATTAGAAATGGAGTGAATGTGTCAGTCTTATATTAAATGTTGGGAAGATTTTTTTTTTTCTCTCGTTTTGTTTTTGCTAACTTGCATGTATGCTCATGTCAAACAGGTTGCTGAGCACTCTAACCCGCGCTCTCCAGAATTCTGGGTTAGATTTATCCGAAGCTAGCATCTCAGTCCAACTTGACATAGGAAAGCGGGCCAAAACGAAACAAAATACATCCGATCCAACCCCAAAGGTACACCATCCAACTCCTTCAATCTTTTGAGAGTTAACTTTCCTACCAGTAGACTTGATGTTTCACAAATCATAGTAAATACAAGCAAAGAGTAACTGTTTTTTTTTTTGCCACATCCAGAATGTCGAGGCTCCCTACAACAATCCATCATTGCAACGTGGTAGAGTTGAATGTATGAGCAGTGAGTCAGATCACGCGGTCAAGAGGCGTAAGACTGACTAAATGTAGATTCTTCTGCTTTGTTATTACCTCATTTTTTGCGGCATGGCATCTCCCAGCTCTTTTGTAGTTTGTACTTTATACATAGAGCCCCATCGATCAGAGTGATGGGTTGAGAAGTTGAGCCAAACTGTACATTGTTATTAATTTTACCCCTTCGCCTTTAGGCGACATTATATGAATGAATAGGTAGAGGAAAGTGGCTATATTCTTCAGTGTTGGATATTTGATTTTTGCAGCTTCTGCATCATCAATAGATGTATTAGTATGAGCTTCTGAGCTTCCATTTGACATCTTGACTCATTCTTTGACTCATTCCTTGACTCATTCTTTGACTAGTCCGTTATAATGTAATGTCGACAGTTATAGAATGATATGTGCTTCAAGGTTGAAGCTTTTTCGAACATCAGTTTCTCTTGGTTCATTTTGAAATGTGAATTCGTTTTTGTACTTTTTGTACAATATTTTCCATTTGCTACCCTTGAACTGAAATGAGATGGGAAATAGTAAACTAAATTCTCTGAAATAATAATAGTGCATCCTGTCAATCCTATCAAATTCCTTTGATTAAAGATCATAATTTGATTGAAAAACAAACAAGTGATACATAAATTACACACGCTATTGACCAAACAAATAATTTTTTTGCGTTTTCTTTTGATCAATCTGATATTGCAATTGGTTGTTTAATTAGGGTTTTTAATTTTACATTTGGTCATTGAGCAGTGGTACAGTGGCGGTGTATTTGACGACGATGCAAGGAAGGTGGCTCGTGTCATGGTCGGTGTAAATAGATGGCGGACGCTGATGACGTTTTGTGGGAGAGGTAGCGTGGACGCTGACGCGAGGAAGGGTGTCGTGCGGTGGGTGGCGTGAAATGAAGTCCGACGCGAGTGGCGGCAATCGACTAGTCTAGTGCAATGAGAAGCGATACTCGACTATAGGAGGCACGTGAGGGTCACCAGTGGTGGGAAAGGTTACTGGCGGCGTTTGAGGTGGTCGTCGGTGGGTGGTGGAGGAGGGTGACTCGTACTAATAGTTGGAATTTCGTTGGTTGCTGTAGTACGAAGGTTTCATTTTTTTCTTCTTCTTTCAACATAGTACAATTGCTTCATGTGGGTGACAGGAAATGGGGAGGGTAAAATGGTCATAAGCGTACTACAATGAGTAAAATGCGTACTGCGAAAATCAACACCCAATAAATATTGCTTCGCATTTTTTGAGAACCCGGACTTCTGCTGCATTGAGAGGAACCATAGCAAGCTTACGCATACTATAAACGTAGCTCTTTGCTGCATTGTTCAAAAAATTCGAGATGGAAACTAAGAATGAGATCAGATGTGGACGTGTGAGTACTGGGTTCAGATGGGAAAGCGGATGGTGATTCCTAGAAAGTAAGTCGGAGGTTGCTGCAGGTTATTGCAGAGAAGTTTAGGGGTAGGCAGATTCATACTTGGTTTCTCATGAATGGATGAGTGGACATAAACATAGTAGTCTAGTAGGAGTTGGTTAATTGGGGTTTTCAAGGTTGACTGGGGGTGGTTGGATTATGCCATTACGGAGGTGTCGCGTGCTAGGGGTGAACTATGGAGGAGATGATGGAGAAGATCAGAAGTTGGAGCATGAGTAAGGATGGAGTAATTTACTTTTTCAATACGGTATCCAAAACAGGAAGGTAAACAAATTATTGAGATCAAGTAAAAACAGTAATTGTAACAATGCACCGGGATAAAGCCTAAAAATTGTGGCTAAATGCTAAGTTGCTAACTTGTTATACTGTGCTCTCAACTCTCAAGAGCCCCATGGACAGGCCATGGTCCTTTCGCCTTGTTAATCACACTGAATTGAACATACTACCAAATTCATCTAAATAAATACTCCGTGCAACATCAAAAATCACCGAATTCCATTTAAACACGCTGACATTCACTTAAACCAAATGTCAGACCAATTTATACAAAGAACGTAATGAAGATTGTCAGAAACTCAAAATCATTATAATGACGAGAGTAATCCGGACCATGGAAGGCAACAAACCGTCATTCTATATATACGATAAGGAAAGGATGGACACAAAATTCTACAGGAAAGCATTAAACTGAATAAATGCAGTTATGGGGACAGCTGATGAAGAAATTGCCCTACCAGCAGTAGCAGTACTATTTGAAGGGATCTGCTAATGGAGCACTCTACAAGTCTATAACCTCGTATGAGGGTAATAAAATCCTATACACCAAGATTTACTCCCCACCCACCGTTGTCCTTCCTCCAGAATACACAAGTCCAATATGTCTTTGATATGACTTCAAGTTTAAGGGGTGTTGGGTTACCAGTATCGGTGCTTTTGACATGACAAGAAATTTCCATCTTCTCAAATCCCTAAATTCTCCTTGAGCGGAACAGCAGAGTTAAGGTTTGGATTCTTTTGTGCGCTCATCTTCCTGTCAGCGACGACATTATTAGAGAAGAGATCAAGGGTAATATATGTATATACAAGAAAGATTTAGATGGTAATAATCCGAGCTTAGATCTAGCATGACAGTCTTACGACCATAGACCCTTCAATCTGCACATTTTGAAACAGCTAGACCAATTTGGAGTTCTCAATCCAGCAAACATGTCATTGGGGTGTGTAGGTCATGGATTCAGGTCAGGGTCATTGTGAGTTCAAGTTTCGTGTATGCTACTATCGGGTCATTTTGGGTACATCATTCTTGTTTAAAAATTAGAAGACAGTGGCAAACAGGCAATAACAATAAGTAGATGTTTGACTTACCGAGCTTTCACCAATCTTGTCAAAGTCATCATCAAGGTCAACATCATCTTCATCATCTGGAAAGAGCACATAAAAGTGAAAAAATATACAAGAATAAAATAATTGACATAGATATTGACAAATGACAATCGTACTGTCTCCACTATGGTTGCTCTACAAGGAGAGCCAAAATCAAACTATATTATGCACACAGTGATATAGGCAAAATATTTTTTCTCACAAGATTAAGAGGAGAATAGGATGGAAAATGCACCTGGTCCTTCGTCACTGTCGCCGAGATCTCCCAGAAGGAATACATCCAAATCTTGCTCAGTAGAAGACCTCGTGTTCTGAAGTGGCTTGGCAGGTTGTGCTCCATCTGGTTTAGACACTGAAACACCCTTGGCAAGTTCTTGTTCTTTTGCCCTGTCAGCCTTATCTTGTTCAGCAGCCTTTAGCTCTGCCTGTTCCATGTACCTCTTTTCATAACTGATCATAGCCATAAGAAGAACAATCAAGAGGAAGCTAAGTGAAAGGTAGATAAATAAGCAAACAAATCACGCCTTAATACAGCATTACCCCAATGGCTCAAACACTACCCAAATGGCAGGCTAAAATTCCTTTTAGCAACAAAACAAGTACACTCCCAATGGAGCCATAACTCACTTACATTGCATAATCCACACTATTCGTCAACGCCAAAACTTTCATCCCACAAAATAGTCCTTATTTCAAAAATGTCTGAGATATACTGTTCTTTGCTGGAAAAGTTCATATTCAGACAAAATTTCAAGTAGTACCACAATGGAAATCATCCTGTACTAGACGTCTAGAATTCAAGGAGCACGTCTGATTTGAATGAAACTTCGTTGCTCTGTTACTATGCCAGGTTATGTTACAGAGACTTAAATCGATAATAATTGTGAAAAAAAGCTTGCTCAATCAACCAGAATTACCACTGAGAACTGAGAACTTGTGATCTAATTTGCTATAATTGGTAATAGTGTAATACACAAGAGCGTTACTGAATAAAGGAAAGTTGATTGATTTTGTAAATTTTGGAATGAGTTGTCCTATAGTAATGAAGTTAATGGGTTGGAGCAAGATCTCCTTCGCTTATGTTCACATGTTATCATCAGCACTTAAAAAGAAAAGATAAAAACAATCCCACTACCACTTTCCGTACCAGTACATAGAGTTTTCACTTTAGTTACTTCCTAAGTATGGTGCCAAGCAGAAAATAGTTACTGAAAGTGAATCAAACAACTATGGTTAACGATAACTCAAGGCAACCCCTATGAACAAGTAACTTACGGAGCAACATGGCTGTTGACAATCAGAAAGTATATTCTCCAGAACTTCCTTTCTTTCATTATGCGTGGGCAGAGATCATAGCGTAACTTAGAGATTTCCTGCAACATACGTTTGCAGTAAGATATCTACAGCGACAAAGTGAATCATACCCACACTGATCCCACCCGGTGACATCATAGAGAGGACGATGCAAGGAGAATAACATATAGTATGAGTATCTTAGACAGTAGTAACAACGATTATGTTGAATTTTACTCCTAATCAAAACAGCTAAAAAATAACTTTAAGCAAGGTGGAGGGTGACCACATGGTAAGAATCTCAATAGATCAAACCTAAAAAATAAATTGAGCAAGTCGATTCTTAATTTCTTATTTTAGGTTCTATCCACGCTTGTCCCCCTATCCTCTTCAATGGTCCATCATGCTCAAGTGAAGACATAAACAATCAAAATACAATGACCATGCACCCCTCCTCTTTCCCCGAAATCAAAAGCATTAGAAAACATATAAAAGATACTACCTTTACTGTAGAAAGCACAAGTGTGGCATGTCGTGCCTGCCACTTTGTAAGATCCTGCTGGACATTGGAGACTGTAGGAACATCTGACACCTCAGCGTCATCTAGCAGAATACAAGAAAACTAATTAGAAAAGACTGATTTTTTTAAAAGTGGGAAGAGAGGGGTTCAATAAAAACAAAGAAAGACAAAAACTATAATAGAGAAACCTTTGTCATCATACAAAGACTCAAGAGCACAAGCTTGACTCTCACCACACTATGACAAGCACCATCCCAGTATGACTGTATGAGGAAACAGATGTGCAGAGATACCAATGATATAACTGGACTAAAGGCGAATAACTTGCTACCAATACAATAAGAAAACTAAGCTAGCTAGGATCAAGGAAGCACCATATATTAGATACTACTTGAAGCCTAGGGGTAACTTAAACACCAATTTGTCAAAAACTCAAAACTCAACCCATAAAATTAGTAAATGAATCCTTAGATCGGAAAAATCAACACCACGCTAACCCAAAGACACCCAACGATTGAATAGAACTGCCCTATAACATGTAATGATTCCCAACAAACTGTGTGCATCTTGTTACAGAGTAGTTAAATAAGAACAGGCATTGTAGTTAACTCTACTTCCCATAATACAACAGAAACAAACTAACAACACTACTGCTTAAGTGAAGCTGTGTAGGTATGGAAAATGAGATCATTCAGAAATAGAGCTTCCTAAAGAATTCGATTTCCATCGATTACACAACTCTTATCGTCCAAGTATTCAACACACAGGCAAATAGCTAAAGCAGATTAGGTGTTGCAGACAATCACCCATCTATATCCAAATCATATAGAAAATCACGACAAAAATCAATCCTTACCAGATAAGTCCAACCTTAATTACACAACACAATCAAAATGCACTACAAAAAACAAAAGATTCAAATGAAAAAGATTGCAATCGGGAACAACCTACAAACAACAATCAAATCAAATCCAAATTAACCCACATGATCAAAATGCTTTCAGAAACTACCACCACAACAACATTACCCCAGTGCCTCAATAGCTCCTCTAAATTGCAGGGTAAGGGAGGAGATCGGATGTTCGCAACCTTAACCTTGTCGTACCACCAAGAGACAAGAGGCTGTTTCCGAATTTACCCAAGATGAAAAACTACCCACATCACAAAAAAACAATCAAACCCGAGAATAACAAAGACCCATCTAATCAAAACACAATCAAATACTACCCACATTACCAAAATCCAAAGAAATCACAAAATGATCAAGACCCACATTATAAAATCACAATCAAAACAGACCCAGATTACACAAATTCATAAAAAAACAGAGAGAAATGACTACCAGGAAGAGGGAAATCCTTGAAAGTATCAAAAGTAATGCTCTGAACAAAATCCCTCAACTCTTCCGTAACACCAAAGTCATTAAGCTCCTCAGACGACACCGTATCATCCGTCTTATCCAAAGAAACAACAGAATTATCAAGAAGAGAAAGAGATTTGATCTGATCAGCACGCTTCAAGGCTTCAGCTTTGATCTGAATTGAAGCTTCAGCAGCCAAATCTTTGGATCTTTTAGCGGTTTCGGAGACGATATCGGCAATGCGAGAGGTAGTGACGAAGGAAGAGGTGAGTTCTTGAGATTTTTTAGCGGCTTCTTTTGTAAGTTCTTGGGATTTCTTCGCTGCTTCTTCTGCTAAACTCTTGGCTTTGTTCCAAAACTCCATTTTTATGGAGGAATTGTGATGAATGAGTGTTTGTTTCTTGTTTGATTGTTGAATGGAGATTTGATTTTCTGGGGAAATTGATTTGATGAGGAAATGGTCGTGATTTGAGTTTGGAAAAAAGGGATGAGATGATTGTTTTGGAGAGAAGATAGTTGTGGCCTTTGTGGGATGGGTCAATAATCACGTGAGTTCCACCTACACTTGTCAAACGGGTCGGACGGGACGGGTTTCGACTTTCGAGTCGGATATCGGCAATGCGAGAGGTGGTGACGAAGGACAATACGGGTCGAATATCCAAATGCTTTTTTTTCTACGATTTACTATTATTTTTAATTTTTCTAAATGCTGAGTAACTCTTCCATCACCTTTTTTTTTTTATTAAATCATTAACTGGTTTTTTGATCCATAAAATTAACTAGTTTTATTCTAATTCAATTATCACAAAAACTTGTGAGAGACCGCCTCTCAATAAATTATTGAGAGACAGCCCAGTTAGATGATTTGGATCTCAATATTTACCATATTATGATATGGTAAGTTGTAGTAAATTAATTAATTTATTTAATTAGTAAATATTCTATTCATGGCGATTTCCTAATATTGCTCCTCCAAAATATCTACTCCCTAAAAGAATGTATACTGTATTATTATACAAAATCATTTGCAACCTTCTCCAACGACGTTCATAATTTCTTCTTCTCCGACGACACTATTCATCACATTTACAATGGAAATGGAAATCGATCAAGGTTTGTGTTTTTTTTTTTTTATCATTTATGTTTTTTTTTTTAATCTTTTATGTTTTATTTTGTATCTCTAACAATTACGTTTATCGGAAATCATCCGTTTAAATGTCATCGCAGTAAACGAGATCCACCAAGAAACGGGGATGACGATGAAAGTACATGACGATTCGTTAGAAATACAAGGTAATATTATCTATTATTGGTTAATTTCCTTCGTTTTAATATTTTGTTTACAAACTAATTTGCTCTCATTGTTATTTGAAGCATTGGCGATGATGAACGTTATTGAAAATGATCAATCAATACCGACTGAGGAAGATGATTTCAAGATATCAGATGATGATGGTAAATAATTACTCCGATATACTTGCATCAATTCCGTACCTCTTTTTTTATGTTACGTTCTTAATTCAAAAAGGTCAGATAATGAAATAGAATATTTACGTCGAATTACGTACATCAATCTCGTACCTATTTTCTAATGTTACGTACATATAGGGGAGATATATAATATAGGTTGTTTTCATTATCGTACCATCTTTAAAGTCTTTCGTACCTATACAGATGTCAATTTCGTACCATCTGTTAATTCTTCCGTACCTATAGATTTGCGTGGTCATTACTGCCGTACCTATTTTTAATCGTTTTGTACAATTTACTCATTATTGTCCTCTTACTGTTTTTTTTTTTTTGCTTGATTTAGGATTGATTGCAGATGGAATAGACGTAAGTGGCTCGTTAGTCGGGGCTAAAGCTTTAAAGTGGGAAGGCTTACACAAATTATATGTCCAACATTCAAAATGCATTGGATTTGGCTCAAAGAAATTTGGTCAGCGTACAAGCAAACTTGATCCTAAATGAGTAACGGAGAAATATTTTGCGTGCTCATGTGAGGGTGATACACATTCGGGCCAAAAAAAAAAAAATCAGTGACTGAAGATCAATCATCTACAACAAATGAAAAGAAACGCAAGCAACGGACCACGTTGATAACTAGGACTGGATGCGGGGCGAAAATGAGAGTCAGGTACAATATGGAATACCAAATATACGAAGTTAACTTGAGCATTCCCCTTTTTCTGTCATTATTATTGAATACCAAATGTATTAATTTAACTTACCAAACATAAAAACTATAGTACAATAATACATTGGTACGAAACTGATGAAATCAAAAACTATTCAACTACGATCCAAATAGGTACTAAGTACCTTTCGTAACAAATGGTGTACACTAAACAAAACGGAACACACATTATCAATATTAAGGTACCAATCAACGTTTTTACGGTACTCAATTAATTAGAGTACAATAAGGCAACATCACTGTACAAAGTACGAAATTCATGAAATTAAATACAACGTTGTAAATAGATACAATCGACAAAGTTAAAGGTACTATCACACAACCAATACTAAGTTTATGAAAATTGGTACAAATTTTTCAGACGGATACAGAAAGCTATCCAACTGGTACGGTACAAATCCAGTATTGGTACGAAACTGTAATAAAGGAGTACAAAATTCATAGAAATGTACAAAACAACAGTTGACTGGGACGCTAATAATACCAACAACACAACAAAATTTCAAGGTACAAAACTAATGGGTACAATAAGGCGTTATCAGTGTACAAAATACAAAAGACAAAGTAAGTGGTACTATCACAGAACCACACAACATATGAGGTACCAATACTAAGCTTATGATAACTGGTACTAATTTTAGAGACGGATACAGAAATTTATCCAACTGGTACGGTACTCATACAATTGGTACAAAAGCATAATAAACTAGTACGAGATTCATACAATAGTACAAAACTATATTTGTCAGGTACGCTATTGTAACACCCCCATATACCAAGGCCCCTTACCAGGGACTGCCCTAGCATATAAAGGCGCTACCATCTCGGTTGCCCGAGATAGTGTAAATCAAATAAAACAATGCCGGACACTTTATTAATTATAGCAAAGGTTTAATAATACAAAATCCGCCATAACTGGCACAAATGAAATACTGTTCAACACAACTGAAAATAAAAACTAATGTCTGCTACGCGGAAGCTATTACTGATGTGCTAGACTCGGCTGTGTCTCATCCATCCGACTCCATCTATCAAATACCTGCTCAATCTGCTCACCACCCCCGATGGATCACAGCAGGTCAAAAGACAACACATAGCGGGGTCAGTACATGGCATACTCATATCAATGTAACAACAATGTAACTTAGCAGCGGAATCATTCACAATACATATTTCCCAATACAGCCAGGTCCCATCGCAACAGGTACCCATGTCAGCCAGTGACACAGCCTCGTCACCGCAGCCACTCATCACAACAAGTGAAAACCCTAATCTCCTTAATGTGCACATCCCCCTCATGATGGGTGTCACGAGAGGCGATCAAAGGGCGTGGCCACTCCCACATGGTCCACTCAGCCGGAACCGTTTGTCAACCGGAACTCGTATCATAATAATCACTTTCATCCAATCATATAATCAATCAATCAATCACATATTATCGTCACAACCAAGACTAAGTAGGAAAACCTACCTGATAGCAATTCACAGCAATTAATCAAGCACACTTGCTAATAGGGCTCATCTACGAATCCGCAGCATAGAATGATAGATCAATCAATCAATCAAGTTGCCCAAGAAGCGATTCTCATGTAAAACTAGCAATTAACCATAATCTACGAATAATAATACTAGATCTAGTAAACTTACGATTAAAGCGACGAACGACGAATGCTTACGATCGATCTTGACTCCAAAGTGATTAGGAATGGTTGCTTTAGGGTATTGATTGTGTAAAAAGAAGTGAAACTGTAACTGAAGACTTACCGTTTCTATTTATAATAAATTACCATTCCTAATTACTTTCAAGTCGGTTCGCCGGCCCGTCAGGTATACTCGGCCGAATAACAGTACTACTCGGCCGAGTACTCAATACTCG
>JAGPOY010001275.1:2951-20217 GCA_018983105.1 Silene uniflora
CATCATTTGTAAGATATATATAGAAAGAGAGAATTGAGATGAAAAAAAATGTTTTAAAAGTTTGTAATTCATGATCGATGCGTTCGATACAAATCGTTAGAGTTTGACGCGATCAAGCTTTAGCCCGAGGAATATTCAGTAGGTCTTGAGTATTCTCACCATTACTCGTGTTATAGGTCTAGCACTAAGTAAATATCTCATTGACTTGAATTCTACACATGAATTCAAGGCAAATATATCGTTTTGTTTTATTTTGTCTATTATTCCGCTTCCGCATTTCGCATCATATGGTATCAGAGCTTCAGCTCTTGATTTCCTTAAATCTAGACGATCCTAGGCGTGGCAAAGCCAAGTAGTTAGTTTGATTTCTGATTGCGATTGGAGTTCAAGGGTTAAACTCAAGCAGGTAGCTTGAGGGTTAATCGGTTTTGCATCTCAGGAGCGAGTTTCTAGTGACTTTTATTCCAGGCGTGAAAAAAAAAAAAAAAAACTACTGTTCACTGATGTATCACTTTCATATAGACTATTATAGCTTCCCATTTGTGATGTTCTTATACCGTTCTTGTGCTATCTATATTGTTTACATGCCTTTTTGGTGAATAGTCGTTGCTACCGCTATTTTATGTTTTAATGCAGATAAGACGCATTACGAGGAGTAGTTGAGCTGGGAGTAGCACTACGGCTATGGCATGGTGGAACACACGAGGCAAGGCACGAGGAACGAGGAGACTTGAAGTGAAAACAAGTGAAGACATGACTAATTCTGACCAGAGGCTTAGTTCCTCGATCGAGTCCAGCAAGGCTCGATCGAGTGCACGTGCTCGATCGAGTACACTCAGGCTCGATCAAGTATCTTTTATGCGGGCAGGCTTTTAACTTTCCTAAAACACGAGATCCTACTTGTATAAATAAAAGGCTCGTGGGATATTTTTAGGTTACGCTTATTTTACAGTTCTTTGGCTATTTTTCGGAGACGCTCTTAGTTAGATTTATTATTGCTACGGATCTTATAATCGTTCTTCATTACGGTATCAATTCAAGTACTCTTTTATTTATGTTCATCATGTTTACCTTATTTTCCATTGTTATTGCTTTTGTTATTAGTATGAGTAGCTAAACTTCCATCTTGGGTGAAAGGGGATCTAGGTTGATTAGAAGGGGAATTATGCTTATGAATTGATAGTTAAATATGCTTTTGATTGTTGTTCAATTATTGTCTTGAATCTAATTGATTAATTACTGACCAGAGTTAATGAATTTAAACCTTGCATAAACTAGGATTTTCACCGACAGGGTTAAGACTAGTATAGGCTGCGATAATTGAATAGACCTAATTTAATGATAGCGATCGCATGTTAAGTTAGATCTAAAGGACGTAAAAGAATCGACCGATCTTATGGCCTTAAACAATCTAATTGCTCTTTCAATGAATTAAGTTCATCCCCGAATAATTGACCTAGTGAACCCGATCCCTAAACTTTTAATCTTATTGATCTTGTTAATTTACTTTATTGAAATTAGTTTAGTAATCAATCACTCAAACCCCCTTAATCTGTTACTTAGACTGTATTGACCTAGCAAACTAAATAATCACCGCCTCTCTGTGGACTCGACCCTTACTTACTGCTAGCTATCTTAGTTAGTGCCAAGTTAGGTTTTATTATGATTTAGGGGACACGACTTTACCCTTATCATTCACGTGTGTGGTACTGTTCATCCGCAAAAATAATAAATAAATAAATAAAACTCAAGAAGTTGATAACCCAAATGGCCCTATGGCGTGTCAAAGTTAAGATGTTGGTTGAATTTCCGATTGCGATTGGAATACAAAGGTTAAACTCAAGCGAGGTAGTTCGAGGGTTGATCGGCTTTTGATAACCCATATCATAGGTCCAAGAATCAGGACGACTCTTTTTGAAGAAAGGGAGTATGGCACGAATATGACTACCATTTCACATGTTCAATGTATTTTGTTCATTGTTTTTTATGTTGGATTATGGTTAATGTCTTTCCTTTAAGCCTTTGAATTTAGACAACAAGTATAAGGACTAGATTCATTGTTTGCAGTTATTTCTTTTAATATAAATAGAGGCCTTTGGCCATCATTTTTAAGAGATATAGAAGAGAGAATTGAGATGAAAAAAAAAAGATGTTTTACAAGTTTATAATTCATGATCGATGCGTTCGATACAAATCGTTAGAGTTTGGCGCGATCAAGCTTTAGCCCGAGTAATATTCAATAGGTCATGAGTATTCTCACCATTACTTGTGTTATAGGTCTAGCACCGAGTAAATATCGCATTGACTTGAATTCTATACATGAATTCAAGGCAAATATCGTTTTGTTTTAATTTATCTATTAATTCGCTTCCGCATTTCGCATCAGGAAGAAATCGGGTGAGGGAGTGGTGAAGGTAAATGTTGATGGTGGTACGAAGGAGGGGTGGGGGATGAGCATATGAGCTGTGTGTCATGATAATGAAGGCAAGGTGGTGTGGGGATTGACAGAGTCTAGAAGAATGAAGGTGGAGCCCAGAATTGCGGAGGCGATTGCTGTTCTCGAGAGCATCAAGGAGGCGAAGAGGCACGACCATTTGAAACTGGTGGTCGAAAGTGATTGCAAGATGCTGATTGACGCGTTGGAGACGAGGTTGACAGGGCGAAGTGATTTTTATTTAAATGTCTTGATTTTGAGCTTGTTTTATGGTCTTTTGTTAGTATGAAGTTCAATAGTGTAGCGCATGAGCTTGCCAATTATAGCTCAATGCAATCACCTAGTATTTGGGTTAATTCTCTACCCCGGCACATTATGGACATGGTTTTTGTTGATCTTAATGAGACGAGATAAACCCGCTTTTGGGTTCTTTAAAAAAAAATTAATAATATAAGAAATCTACATTTAATAGGCATTTGATTGTTTCCAACAAGGTGTCTTTCCTTGACACAATTTCTTGTTCCGATCCATACATACTTGTGAAGCACCTAACAACGAAGAAAATTAGATCATGGGGTCGAATCTCCTTCCCCATATTGAACTAACCTTATACCTCATTGAACTTCCAAAAAAAAGAAAAAACCAACAAAGGTGATTATTCCTTATTAAATAAAGGTGATAAATAAGCATCAATTATAAATGGTACAAACTTGTTTTGAAGATCCCAAAAGTTTGAACAATGTGTACAAACTTATTTTCTGGATCTTGCTAACTCTCATATAATTTGATTATTGCTACAATTCAAAACAAAATTACACTAAAAAAACTCGATTAAAAACATAAACACCTGAAAAACTCGAACATAATCATGTTCTAAAGAACAAAATTCATCAATTTTTGATGCTAATGCTCTCTATATACAAACATTTACATTAATATTTATCAACCCACGTCTCTTTTTCTTCCCTTGTTTATTCAAAAATCAAGAATTATAATTTCATCAATTCACAAAAATCTTATAAAAGCATTGAAAGAGACATTTCTTACACTTAGTTCAATCCTTCTCCTTTGAGAAATGATCAAACTTTCGAGGGCAACTAGCACGTCTTGCTCATCGTCTTCATTATTTTCGACTTCATATACCCGCGAGTGACTAGAGTTCCATTCTCTGTTTCACAAAATGCCCCTCTCTTGGAAAGATCACACATATGGCGTACCCGTTCAAACCGACTCATCTCCTGGCCCCCGGCTACCTAGTCTTCTCGGGGCATTCTCAACCATAAGGGTATCGCTAACCGGCTTAATTACCAAAATACCCTGACTCATGGCCCCGAATGTCATCACACTCGCAAAATTAATAAACACAAAAACGTAGTACCACAAGTCAACCGGATCCCAAAATACAGACGTCGATAATAACACGACCTGAAGCGATAGGCAAACTATCACCGTTAGTGCAAGTGTATTAACACGCGCCCTCAGCCGCTTGTTAATTGCAAGCGACACGACCTTCCAACACGAGACTAAGAATGCCAGCGAGTACACCACACCGAATATTGCAAACACAACGGTCCCAATAAAAGGGTACGTGCAATACAAGACATGTTCCCCGGTCTTCTCATCTTCCGTTAACACGGAATAACGGTAAACCGTCGGCGTCAAAATCCGGAATTTCCCAGGTAAAACAAATAAAACGAAATAAAGCGCAATCACAAGGGGCAAACACGTCAACGCAACAAACCCAATTGCCCAAAGATTACTAGGACTGCGTTTATTAATCGAAATATTCACAAGAAAAAGAAGCGTAACCAGAAACCCGGGTTCAAACACCCCGAACGACAAAACAAGATGTAATCTACAAAATTGGGACTGGTACGGTAACGAAAGCGAGGGTAAAAAGGGAAACATGTAACCTTTACGTAAAATTGGCAACCGGAATAATTCATTAACGGCCCAAAATAATATCAAAATAATCATAAGAAACCGGGCGGTCCAATGTGATGAAAAACTTTGAAGTTTAACGGAATTACGGGATTTTATCCTAAGATGAACAACAAAGGAGAGAGAAAGTAGACAGAGAAACACAAAACAGAGGATTAATGCGACGGTTGCGACATCGAAAGCGTCCACCGCCGGAAGCGTCGGAAACACGCCATAATTCCGTAACCCGAATGCGTAATACGCCGCCGGAGTTAGCGATGGGCCCGGCGCTGGCGCCGGAGTTATCATCGGAAAAAAATTGTAACTTTGTCAATTTTATTGCTCATTAATTGGAATTTTTGAAAAAAAAAATTAATTTTTTTAATTTTTTTGGGGGTTTTTTTAAGAAGGATGAAGGAGGGCAAATTTGCCCAACCTTCTTCCCAAATGAGGGAGGAAAAAGATCAAAACAAAGGGTTAATTTTTTGTTGCAAAGTTAATTGCAAAGAGAAAAAAAATTGGAAAAAAAAAGTGTAGAAATTTTTGTATTTTTATTATATTTTGGAGGGAGGGAAAAAAATAAAGGAGATTGATTAAGATTATGTTTGAGAAAAAAAGGGAGATATTTAGGAGGGAAAATCCTAAAGATTAGTTATTAGTGTATATGATGATTGTCATTAAGAGAATAATGATAGAAGAGGTCTTGATAATTGTGCTAGAAGTTGACTCATTAAGATCGAATTACGGTCTTATAGTCTAAAACGATCTTTTTATTGATATATTAGTTAAATCTTATTTAAGACGGTTTTATGTAGGTAGATAGAAGTAGAGTTATAGTAATATAAGGTTGTATTATACAAGTATTTGTGTTTATATATAAAACGGACCGTCTTTTAGGTTGTGAGACGGTTTTATATTGATGATTGTAAAAGGTTGGTGTTGGTGATGGGGCGGGAAGCTTAGGTAGTTGGTAAAGAGGCTGGCGCTTTGTTGTAAATTTGTCACAAATTTTGGCAACAGCTGTTTCCTTTTACTTGACAATCTTGGGATTTTGGGTATGATTGACGAGAAATTTATTTAAATTATCTTTGGTTTTTATATGTTGGCACACTTTTGTGTAGGGTCTTAGGGATAATTAATTAATTCGAATCAAGTCCGATTTTGTTTGAGAGGTAGTTTATCCGAATCATGATTTTTTATTTTTTTTTTCAAATTGGATTGGATATGATGGACGAGATATTGTTAGCCCGAGATCCGATAGGATATTATTAGCTCGGTCAATCTTTGGCTAGAACTAAAAATCCGGACACAAGTACACAACCCACTACCTTGTCGATTGAATGTATGAGGCTATGCTATCAAATAGCAGAGCTTGGACTCAAATCTTATAGCATCATACATTCAATCGCAAACACCACATACAGTCCCGACACAACCCACTACCTTGTGGTAACAACCACTGGAGAAAGATGGCCAATACTATATGTCAATCTGTTCCCTCGCGTCTACAGAAACTAAACTCGACAATGTAAATCGCATTGTCAACATTATCAAAGTAGTTTACAGGACAACTCTTCTTTATCAAGGCCAACGAATCTGACCGCAACAGTTTATTGCTAGTTAAAATGATGTTCGGATTGTTATGACAAGACAATCAATAGTTGTGATTATTCCTATAAAATTTTCCGATAGAGAAATAGATAGCCAAGATATCACCACAATAATTGTATTTTATTACAAGTCACAAAATCTAAGTTCATCGAACCAATTCATACGTAAATAATTAATGTTCCAAATAAAAATGCAGAAAACAATAAGCTAAAAGCAACGACGATCCATATCCCTGTGATAGGATCCAATTTCAGGACACTGGCTTTAGGCTTTAATCTTCTTCTTTGGCCTCAACTGCAAGACCATTCAAGTTACAGAACAGGTTAGACGATCGAAGCCAAAGATAATCGTGTTAATGAAAACGATGGATAAACATATATATACCTGGTTGCTGTGGCCACATTTCTTCTTTCTGCAGTTTGTAGCGCGATTGTGGAGACGAGCATAGCACCTGAATACAATAAAGATGAGTAAATCTTACACTCACATGATCATACTTTCAAACATCGACAATTGTAAAATTGATAAAGTTCGGTCCGAGACTTACTTGCGGCAGACAAACTTGTCTTGGTTATATTTCCTAGCCAAGGCCTGCAGAGAGGGCTCGATAATTCCACCACGCAGCCTTAGAACAAGATGAAGAGTCGACTCTACAAAAAAATAAACACATAGCAATTTATAGTTCAGCGTGGAGTATTGGGACTACGGACATGAAATGAGACCTTAGAAATGCGGTATAGGATCTCAAATCGATAATATACATATAAATGAAATAAGCAGGGTGTCGAAAGGACAAACCCTTCTGAATGTTGTAATCAGCAAGTGTGCGGCCATCCTCGAGCTGCTTCCCGGCAAAGATCAGCCTCTGCTGATCTGGTGGAATCCCTATTTCGAAGTCAACCCACACAAAAGTCAGCTTTGCTTAAAAGCGTACAATGATGCCTTTGTAAGACCGGAGACCGTTAAATCGTTAATATTATTATGGGATCAATTGTTCAAAATTACTTATGTATGTCAAGTTCTACAACAACAACAACAACAACAACAACAACAACAACAACAACAACAACAAAGCCTTAATTTCCAAAATGATATGGGTTCAGCTGGCATGAATCATACTTTGGAACTGTTGAAAGGTGAACGCACATTTAAAAAAGCGGAAAAT
Source organism: Silene uniflora (assembly GCA_018983105.1). NCBI lineage: Eukaryota > Viridiplantae > Streptophyta > Magnoliopsida > Caryophyllales > Caryophyllaceae > Silene > Silene uniflora. Next base: position 10,082 of record JAGPOY010001275.1, read on the forward strand.
ATAGAAAGGAAAATAAAAAACAAAACGGGAGTGAAACATAATACAAAAGCTATGGAAAGCTTATAGGATTTAAAATCAGGGTCTGCATTTCGTTTATATATTAAAATAAAAACTTAAAATCTAAATCGAGAATAAAGATTAAAACATAAAACTTTAGGTCGGGATACTTAACAAATATTAATATATATATATAAGAAACTTGTTGTAAAAAGTGCAATAAATCTGAAAAAAAACAAATAATTTGTTTAAAAAGTTAAATAAAAACATCAAATATGGAGTACTAAAAATTCACATGTATCATTCATTTCCCTCCATTGTGCCCTCTCCGTCAACATTCCTTCATCAAGGACAAGAAATCTAATTACTTCATAGAAGTTTAAAAATAATATACGGAGTAGTTACTTTTCACGGTATAGAATAGTTACTCTTAACGATCTTATACGAGTAGACGGTCCTATCATACAATTTATTCGAATGAAAACATTATTGCAACTATATTATAAATAACAGAGGAAAAAGAATTGAAGAAAGACCTTCTTTGTCTTGAATCTTGGTCTTGACATTGTCAATGGTATCGCTCGACTCAACTTCGAGAGTGATCGTCTTCCCGGTTAAGGTTTTCACGAATATCTGCATCTTCTTTCGACTTCGGTTTTTCTCTCCTACGAATTACGGCACAATGTAATTGTGATTGTGATATTTCTCTTTTCCTATGTTTTTGGTTTATATTTATACATTTGGTTACCGTATGCTAGGGTTTCATGACCTTGTTAGAGAATATTCCAATGGAAATAAATAAATGATATGATAATATTATTAGAATAAGATAATATTATGATAATATTTTGTAGAGATAAAAAATATTTAAATATAACTAGAAATATTATGAGATATACTCCGTAAGAAATATGATTATGTTTCCTGGTTTAGCTGTTTAGGTAGAGGTAAACCTTTGTATAAAGAGGATTCGTGTTTCGTGTATTTAATGATACATACAAAACATTGATTTTTTTTGTATTGTTTAGTGCAATAACATTAACTAGTACTAGTTCAGATCCCGTGCAATATATGCACGGAATATAGAGTTTTTATATTTTTAGTACTTCATATATGAGATTATGAGATATATAAATTAGTACCTCATTAATTTTTCACATTTTTTTATCATTGTATTTTGTTTTGAAGGAAAAAAAGCCTTAGAACTGAAAATTCACCAAGATAATTGAGTAATGTGCCGAAATGTATTTTATTGAAAATAAGCTAATGACTTTAATTTATAAAAATTTTCTAATATATTTTGTCACGATTATAACAATTTCAGTTTTGTTTTATATCTATTTTATTTTAATAATCTCAAAGTTTTCTGAAAATAATATCATTTGATGAAAATATAATAGTTTAATGAATATTAACTTCCTAATTAAAGAGATTGCACTTAATTGGTATTTGCATTTAGCTTCCTTATTTAGATGATGCCTTTTGGAGGGAAAATGTTTTAGAAATATTATTCTTTTAGTTAATAGGAGATGGGTGTCCGGCCTCGCCCGGGCTACCTCTATTTAGCATTAAAATATATTTTTAATTAACTAAAAGTACATCAAAGTTGCATAAATCATAGATTTATCATTAATATATTTTTCTATGATACAAAGTATATCTTGAATTACAATGAAATAAATTGTGAGACAAATACACTACTCCCACTATTACTACTTTACTTAAATCGATTTCTTAGCTAATTTTTCATATATACTTTTTTTTGTTCTTAGAATTGTTACTTTTATTACATTACATTTGTTATTATTACTTATACTTTCACTACTCCCGTCGTAATTATTGTTACCTAATTATTGTTACTTTCATTACTTGTACATTAATATTGATAATTTCAGTACTCTCATTGTTACTTCTGTTACTTTCACTACTCCTGCCCGCTGCTAAAACATTGTTATTTTAACTATTCAAATGAGTGATTACGATCATATTACTATATCCAATGTTAATACAATTATTTTTACTACTAAACAGAATCACCTAAGTATCCAATGACTGATTACTATTCCATTACTTTTATTACTCTCACTACTCGAAATAAATATATAACATAAATTACGTAAATATATTACATATATGCATTAAATTAATTAAGTCGAAGCAATTATGAAATATTATATTTTTTTGGAAATCTAGGTTGATTTATTTACTTTTTAATAGTTTCCAAAATATAATATATTTATACTAAAATTGAATTATATTTGTTTATGTTAAAATAATTAACATCTTTATACTAATTAATATGGGGTATGTTTATTTTAAGGAAAATTACCATATTCTGGTGTTCTCTAAATCTATATTCAACCTTAACTTTATAATATTTACATTGAAGTCTCTTGTTCAGGTCCATCGCACAGTGCTATTGTTCTAAAACTATATTGTATAATTAATTTGTATAGATTTATTTAATTATATTGAAGTCCCTTGGCTTCTGGAATTAATATATATAATATTGATATCATATAACCATGCAAATCTAACCGAACTTGTGTGTGAAACTAACATTTAATTGATTTTTTTCTGTATTATTTCGGAGTCTCATTAAAATTTTTTTAGCACAATATTTAAGTAAAACAACTTAGAAATTTTACAAAATACTACGAAGCTCATAAACTTTACATTTATGGTTTAAAACTTAATTATAAAGTTGTTAGACCACACTTGGATTGATGATCACAAGTTCTTATTGTTGTTTAATGGTTTACTTCTTAGTTTTTTTTATTAGCCAATTGAAGCATACAAACTACATTCCAAGATGATGCAAGAATGATCAAGAAGAAGACCATCCCTAACCTTAGTAAATTGTTGTAAAGCAAGGCAGTGAAACATGCTCAATAAATGTCAAGTGTTTGCAAAACCATCTAACAGTGGTATGCACTGTGGTTTCTGATGCAGTCCATAGGAGAATGTTTTTCGAAATAAAAATGTTAAGTATTAAGGGCATGTTTGGTTCAACTCATAAAGGAAGGAGGTATGAGTTTAGAATGAGCCAAACCCATACTAGGTGTTTGTTTGGCAAAATTAGAGATTTCATACCCATACCTCAAACCCATGAGGTATGAGTTTCTCATACCCAAGGGGGGAGGTGGGTATGAGATTGATACCCATGGATATCAAATAATAAAACTAAAAATCATGACAAAAACTTATATGGAACATTTTTAATGATTTTTTTTTTACATTTATTTGATCAAATCTTCATTTTCATGATTTTTCAATATCAAAAATATTTTTTTTTAATGTTATTTTTTACATTTTTTTTAACATTGATTAAGTTCAACCTCATTTCACCCGAAATTGAAACAAACACAAGGTATGAGGAATCAAGTTCCAAACCCATACCACTCGGGTATGATTCATGATTCCGAACCCATACCCATACGCAAACCAAACACGCCCTAAGTCCTTTGATCTTCATTTCAGAAATACTTCAATCAAATGTTTTATGGAAAAAACACTTTATCATATGCAAACAATTGAACTCTTTATAAACTCAAGAAAATTACTTTTACTTTTCCTTAAAAAGGGGAACTATGTTACCCTAACTTAAGGAACCATGTTTCTCACTTTATCATCAAATCTTTTGTGAGTTGCTAAAATCTTTTCTTGAGCCTTTAAATTGAACTGTTCTCTTTATTAGCTTTTAAATGAGAAATATCTTCCTATAATCTTTTGATAATAGAGAAGAAGAGCACTTTATAGAATTACCTTTTTACAACTCTTCTCTAAAAATAGCCCTTTCATTTCTCATTTATTGTAAGACTTTTTAAGAGCATTTATTGAGTAAAAACTTTGCAAAGCATTTATGTACTGAAAGTTTCTAGTTTTCATTAAGTGTTTGCAAAATCGTTTCAAGTTTTATAGTCTTCGAATTACTTGTGAAAGAGTCAAAACGTCTCCTTGTATCAGTTCGCTGCAGTGTGACATGATGAGCTTGTTCCATGATTCTTGTGTTTAGGTCTTAATTGTAATCTCCATGTTCTTAAGTGAACCACTGAGATTCTGACTTTGTAAACCTTGAGATAGAACATATGAACGCTTGAAGCGGAGTAGCTTTAAGTTTGAGTTGCAACCGGAGTAGGTTGGCGAGCTATTTTCACTGTAAGGTGTTTAGTTAATTGAGTAAATTTCTAAACAAGCAATAAAACAACGGTTGGACGTAGGTCTCGGAGTAAAGGCTGAACCGATTTTTTAAACATCGTCTTGTTTGTTCATTTACTTTTACGTTTCCTTACAATCGTATAATTATCGTTATAAATCTCGCAATCAGCTCTATGTCACAGTCATTCATACTGTGACACAGACCTGCTGTAACTATTTGTAAACTCAAAATCAATTGAGCTTTTCGAATAAAGCCTTCATTGATCTTACTTGTGTTATAAATTAACCAAAGTAAGAAGAAATTTTTAAAGTACACCTAATTCAACCCCTCCCCCTCTTAGGTGTTAATCGTTCTTAACTCAACAATTGGTATCAGAGCCTCGTGCTCTTGATATTGGTTAAAATCCGAGTTGATCCTAGTTATGGACGATAGAAAACACACTAAGTACCTCATCTTTAAAGGTGAAAACTATGCCTGGTGGAAACACCGCATTGAGCACTATGTCAAAGGGGCTGATTATGAGTGTTGGAGGATTATCCAAAATGGTCCACTCGCTATCACGGTCACGAATGCTGATGGCACTAGTACCCCAAAAAGCGAGGATAAATATGTTGAGGCTGACTATAGAAAAGTAGAAAAGAACTCTAAAGCCATGTCCATCCTTCAATATGGCATTGGTGAACAAGGGATCAACCGGATTTCCGGATGTACCTCAGCCAAGGAGATTTGTGACACCCTAACCCTTGCTTATGAGGGAACGTCCCAAGTCAAGAAGTATCGCATAGATCTTCTCATGCAACAGAATGAAATGTTTTACATGACAAGAGACGAGTCCATAAACAGTCTGTCTTCTCGATTCTCTAGTATTTGTAATGAACTTAAAAGTCTAGGTAGGGTTTTCGAGCCCGAGGACCTAGTGGAGTGAAATAGAAGCGGACCCCAAAAACAGCCACTTTTGGACCCAAAAAGGACCCTTTGAGGCGGCCAAAAGAGGCCACTTCTCAAAACACCCTAAATATGGCCCAAAAGGATAGCCAAAAACGCTCCTAAAGCTAAGACACCCTCAATCATGACGGCCTTCTCGTTACCAAGGTGAACGAGGAAGGGGTTACGAATCATGAAAGGCGAGCATCCAACTCAAACTACTAAAACCAACGACTCAAGACACGACCCAAATGACACCAAAACAACAGTTAACTGGACTGTTGCTTACGCCTAAAATGGACTGTTTTGTGTGTTGTTTTGTTTCGATTTTGAGTTGTTATTTAGAGGTTTTATTTGAACAATATGAATGGATATGACTTGAACCAAAGGTTCAAGACTAGGATATGACTTAAACAAGATCACAAAGCAAGTTTAAGCCTTGGAATTTCGTTCAAGAACACGAAGCATGAACTAGTTCCCTTCATGTACTCGACTAGAACACTAAGCAAGACGAGACACATGGCTCCAAACACTAAGTAAATGGAGGTTCTCTCGCACTAAGCAAAGATGGGATGTCTAGCACTAAGCAAAGACTTGGTTTTTTTCAAAACCCTCATATTTTCATTCTCATAATCTCCAAATCTGATTTTATTACAAGGAAATGAGCTCTTTAAATAGAGTCTCAAAATGCATCTAAACCATTCATCTAAAAAGCTAATCTAAAGGCTACAAATAAAAGAGCAAATGGACAAAAGTACAAGTTGAATTATCATAAAACAAGAGCCAAATTGGCAGTTATAGGCAGCCATATACACGGCTGGAATTGGCTGGACAAAAGGCCTTGTGGTCCTTCTTTGTTTGCTTGTAATCCTATTCATTTCCTCTTAATTTGCCTTGGCACCTTTAGGAGACATAAAATGGACCATAGGAGGTCATTTGTCCTTGGAATCTTTGCAATTAGGCTCCTCATTTATCTTGTAAAACCGGCTGCCCAAGGCTTCAAAATGAGCCGAATTGCTTTTACTCCACCTAGTCCGTAAGATTCTTCGAAGCCTAACTGAGAAGTGGCAACCGAAGGTCACGACAATTGAGGAAGCGAAGGACCTATCCAAGCTACCCCTTAATGAACTTATGGGCTCACTCATGGCTCACGAATTAACTCTCGTAAAGCGGTCTGGTGAAAGCTTAAAAGGGAAAGGGCTCGCTCTCTATGCTCTCTCAAGTGATGAGGAGGATGGAGATGACGAATTTGCAATGTTCACGAAAAACATTGTAGGCTTGATCAATGGTCGCAACTCGCAGAAGTTCAAATCAAATACTAGTAAGCGCCGTTTTCCTAAGAGAAGGTCGAGTTCCAACTTTGGTTGCTTCAAATGCGGTGACAAGGGTCACCAAATCAAAGAATGTCCAAAGTGGAACGACATAAAATCTAAGGATAAACGAGACTTTGCTAAACGAGATTACAAGGACAAGGTCATGACTGCTATTTGGGTCATGTCTGATTTTGACGAGGACGAGGTCCTTAAGGAAGAACTAGACGCCAAATTAAGCATTTCATCCAGCTCTTCCAAAGATGTGTCAAAACCTCCCAAGAAGGAAAATATCAAGTGTCTTATGGCTTGATCAAATGACTCAGATTCAGATTCGGACAATGAGGTAATTACACTCAAGAAAAAGGTTCGATCTTTCTCTAAAGACAACGTGTGTCTTCTCTTAGATCAATTCATCGATAAATGTCGTATCCAAAGCAATAAATTAGAAGTCATGCAAAATGAAATTGAAAGTATTACTGAGGAAAATGTAAATCTGAGAGAAACGCTTAGTGAGAATGACAAACCAATTACCTCTATGAATCAAGAAAAAGAGAGAAAAACTCTTAGAAAACAGAATTTGCTCCTTGTTCAAAAGGCTGAACAAACTCATGTCACAGACACCTCCACTATGACACCTGAACTCAGTAATGAAATTGAGACTCTCACCAAACATATGTCCTCCTTAACAACAGAACGGGACTCCTTGTTAGTTAAACTTGCTACTTGCAAACGTGATAACAAACAACTTGAACAAATTGGGTTGTTGCTAAGTGATGAGGTAAGTGACGCTAGACATGCATTTGATAAAGTGGGAAAATTGAACCTCGGTCATCTTGAAAAAATTGAATCATTAACCAAAGTGCTTGATGAGGCAAAAGCATTTTATCTCAAATGGAAAGGAAGTCAGAAGGTCTTAGAATTTCTGTTAAAACAATCACAAGAATATCAAAAACAAGAAAAGAATGCTGGACTTGGTCTCAAGCGCAACAGTACCACGCACTGTTGCATTCGAAACCAGGATCCAAGCAAAACTGCCTTTCGCAGGAGAAAGTATGCTGGGCTCCCTGAATATATCATTTGTAATTACTGTGGTAAAACTGGACATGAATTTAATGGATGTCAAAATAGAGTCCTTGACCTAGAAAGAAACATTAAGGTAGCTAAACAAGTTTGGGTAAAAAAGGATCTCGCAAAAAGGGATAATGTCAAAGAAGTAAGTAGGAAGGTTATTGTCAAGAAGGAATCCAAACTTGTTTGGATTCCTAAACTAACTGTTTGATATCTTATAGGCATTAATGAGAGGCTGCAGTAATTGGTACCTTGACAGTGGATGCTCTCGTCACATGACGGGAGATGAAAGCCAATTCCTCTCATTAGAAGCCTACAATGGTGGCATGGTGACTTTTGGAGACAACAAACGAGGTGAAATCATTGTCATTGGAAAAGTTGGTAAGACAAACTCACTATATGTTGACAAAGTACTGCTTGTCGAAGGTTTAAAGCACAATCTCTTAAGCATTTCGCAATTATGTGATCGTGGTAACATCGTTGAATTTCATGCTAGTGAGTATAGGATAATTGATAAAACTACTAGAAAAAACATTCTTGAGGGTAAACGTGTCAAAGATGTGTATATGACTAACTTGCATTCCTTAACGGGACAAACTTTGTCTTGCATGAGTGTTCATAAGAATGATCCTTGGCTTTGGCATAAACGTCTTGGTCATGTAAATGCTAAAACACTTAACACCCTCAAAAGACTTGATCTTGTAGATGGCATTCCTAACATCAAATTTGATTTCAAATAAATATGTGATGATTGTGCTAAAGGTAAACAAGTAAGATGCTCCTTTAAATCCAAAAAAATTGTAAGTACTTCTCGTGTCCTTTAACTTATCCACATTGATCTTTGTGGACCCATGCGTATTGTGAGTAAGGGAACAAGTCGTTACATTTGTGTCATTGCGGATGATTTCTCAAGATATGTTTGGATACTTTTCCTAAGTTCCAAAGAACAAGCATTTGATGAATTCTTAATTTGGTTAAAACGGGTCCAAAACAAATTTGGTTTAAAACTTGTCTTCTTGAGATCGGTCCATGGAACCGAATTTAAGAATATGTCATTTGAGGACTATTGTAATGAGAATGGTGTTAGCCATAATTTTTCTACCACTAGGACTCCTCAACAAAATGGAGTAGTGGAAAGAATGAATAGAACTCTTGAAAATATGACTAGAACCATGCTCATGAGCTCTAAAGTACCTAGGAACTTTTGGGCCGAAGCCGTTAGCACATCTTGTTATATTTATAATCGTGTCATGACTAGAAAAATCCGTAACAAAACTCCTTATGAATTACTACGAGGGAGAAAGCCTAACGTCTCACACTTAAAATGCTTTGGTAGTAAATGTTTTGTGCACAATAATGGAAAAGATAACCTAGGCAAATTTGACGCCTGTAGTGATGAAGGAGTGTTTGTCGGTTATTCCGATCATAGTAAAGCTTACAAAGTATATAACAAAAGAACCATGAAAATGGAAGAAAGCATACATGTAATATTTGATGAATCTAGTTTCTTTGGTTCAGGTACACAGAGTGATGAAGAAGAGGATGATGAAGATAATGTCTTTGAAATTGGGATGATCCACCATGATATGGATCAAGTGGTAAATGAAGCTGAACAACAACTGGAGCAAACGTTGCATGACGAAGCTGATCAGAATTCTGTGGGGAATATCCGTATATTCACCCTTAAAATTTAGGACTATAACGAAATTTTACATGTGAATATCGTCATAAAATGAAATACATGAATCGAAAACAATGAATAAGAAGTACAACCTTTGGTCCTTGCGTAAATGGCCTAAGAACAAGAATCAACCCAAATTCTCTCCTATTAGTTGCACCCAAGACCGAGTAAGATGATGCCGCGTGTGCTAGAAATGCTCTCCGATTGCCTTGCAATATGGGGAGAGCTTTTGTGATTTTTGTCGATGAGAGATCGAGGTTGTTGGGAGAAGAATGCTCACCAAAACCCTAGATATTTTGCAAATGAATGGAGTAGTTGACAAAAGGAGAATGACTCTCCTTTTGTAACTTCATTCGGCCGAGTAAAGCTAGAGGGGAGCCCACTCTCTCCTTATTTCGACCCGCGTAGCTAAAATGTATAATGTGGGTTTAATTAGAAATCGTCTACGCGATGTCAGATATTAATGTGTCGCCTCGCCACATTTTGCAGTTGATACATTAATAATGGTCTGACAATAAAATGACGACATTCTACAATTAACTCTATTAATATAACTGCTTATATTAATATACGAATTAAACTTTTAATCCGTCTAAGCTCCCATTTTATACATTTAATTAAATATAACCGTTTATATTTAATTTACGAATTAATCATGTAATTCGTGTTAGCTAAAATTATTTAATCCGTATTAAATAATAAACTCAACATCACATTGACTAATTTTATAGTCAATAACTCCGACTAACCGTTTAGTCGTATTCGGCATAAATATGACTATATTTTCATACTGTCACATTTCTCAAACGTGTCCTATAGGTGTGACTTTTAGGGACCAGTTGATCACCGCCATCCGTATGACAATAACTTCAAACTTATCTAGCAAGCCAACCGTTATTGATAAACGTGGATCAACTGATAATAATACAAAAGTATGCCCTTGTGTTCCTCTGAGAGTTTCAATAAGATTATTTCACTAACTGTAGAGGACACC